>JARFJB010000187.1:2190000-2367500 GCA_036346205.1 Vesta saturnalis
TTTCAGCAAGCACTAACATCAGCGACATTTAACACGAAGCTGGACCAAATGCTTCAAAACGAATGGGTTATCGATACAACGCACTGGAAGTCTTTCTTCAATGACCTTACACCCGGATATATAGGAGAGGTATCGTGGCGCTTCGCCAAAAACAGGATAGCAGATCCAATATACCTTTGTAAAACAAAAATTAGACAGGCGGACACTTGTTTTTTTGCCAAGCGGTAAACGCAAATGCATGGCACATGTTGGTGAACTGTCCTAGAATTAAAAGTACTTGGGTTTTGGTAAGAAACTTAGTGCAAGGGATATGCTCGAAAACTGTAACACAGAGCAGCCTAGTGTGTGGGTTAGGGGCAATACAGAAAATATAAACCTCTCAAATTATGTTCTTAATTTTTGCAAGTACCATATATACACAGAAGCCATAAATAGTATGAAGAATAATAAAATGCAAGTAAACTTTAAAGAGTCATTTACGCATAACTTTAAGAATAAATTAATTCAAGTATTTTCTTGGCACAAAGGAAAAAATTCGGTAGGAGTTTTTCAACAACAATGGTGCATTAACAAAATTTTATGTTATACGGACCAAAACAGCAACATAGAATGGGGTGTTCTACTACAATAATGAGTCAAGTATGGCGAGTGTATGACATTGTAAAACCAATTATAAAATTTTAGATGTAACACAAAACAGCATGTAAGACAATTGTTGTAATAAATATAATAATAATAATAATAATAATAATAATAATACACACACGCACACGCACACGCACACGTACAGACACAGCACACGCACGCGCACACGCACACGCACGCGCACGCGCACGACTGCACGCACACGCACACGCACACGCACACGCACACGCACACGCACACGCACACGCACACGCACACGCACACGCACACGCACACGCACACGCACACGCACACGCACACGCACACGCACACGCACGCACCACGCACACGCACAGCACACGCACACGCACACGCACACGCACACGCACACGCACACGCACACGCACACGCACACGCACACGCACACGCACAGCACGCACACGCACACACACACACACACACACACACACACACACACACACACACACACACACACACACACTCGCGCGCGTGATGGCGAACGATGTAGACGTGTCGATAGAAAGTGCGCTACAAAGTTTGGTGACAGTGACGGAAAAAAGCGGTAATTTGCGTAATGATTATAAACAAGACATCTTGCACGCAGTATCAAAAGTGAGAACAATTTACAACAAGGTTAAGAAAGAACTAATCGAGAAAAATAAGCAAGTGTTGGAACTGAGCAAGGAATTGGAAGAGGCCAGGAATAATAATGAAAACGTTACTTTATCTTGTAACCAAAAGCAAATGTCTTACGCGGAAGTTGCAAAAAGCAATCGACAAGAAAGCCCAGAGATTAAAAATAAATTTATAGTATTAATTAAAAGCAAAACTAATCACTCTATTGACCACATGAGAACTCAAATAACATCAAAATTAAATCCCACAGAATTGCAAGTAGGTATAAAAGCATTTAAACCATTAAAAATGGGAGAATTTTAATCGAATCTGCAAGTAGAAACGAAGTTGATAAAATAAGTGATAAAATAAATGAAGTCTGCGGGAAGAACTTGAAGCGATTGTGCCTAAACGTAAGAACCCGAGATTGATAATTTACGATGTACCGGAAGATATAAATATGGAAAATGTGATGGAGATAATAACAAATCAGAATTCTGACCTTCAATTGCAACCGGATCATATGAAACCAATAAAAATTTTAAAAATAAGAAAAACGCAAAAATTTAATTTTAGAAGTTAATGCTGAAAACAGGAAAAAAATAATTGACCGTAATTTAAAAATCGTATGGAACATATGCACCAGTGCAGATTATATATCAATAACACGATGTTTCAAGTGTTCTAAGTATAACCATATGGCTAGGGAATGTAACGGCACGCAGGCATGCCCGAGATGCACCGGCGATCACAAATTAGAAGAATGCAACGCCCCTACTAACTCACTAAACTGCGGCAATTGTATAAACTGGAACAAATATAATCAAGATAAACAGGTAAATACAAAGCATTCGTCCCTGGATCAAAATTGCCTCTGCTACAAAAAGCGATAATTAAATTCAAACAAAATATAGAATATTAACAATGACTAATAATCACAACGTTAATAATGTAAATAAATTTAAAACAGGACTTAAGCAAATATTGTACACAAACGGCAAAATAAATATCAATTTTGTTCAAATAAACATACAGCATTCTAGAACAGCAACACAAAATTTGCTTCAATTCATGGAACAAAATCAAATCGACGTTGCTTTATTACAAGAACCCTACGTGTTGAAAAATGAGGTCGCAGGAATACCGAAAACTGTTCGATTATATACACAGGGTGATGGAAGGAAAAGAGCTGCGGCAGTTATAACAAATGAGAAGATCAGTGCCATACTCCTAAGTCAATTTTCGGACGAGGATATGATTGTGTTAGAAATACATTACAAATATTTTAAGTGTTTAACAATAAATGCTTATTTCGACTGTACAGCGGATATTAACAATAATTTACAAAAAATAGAAAACGTTTTACAGATGTCAAAAAACGAAAAGGTGCTGATAGCAGTGGACAGTAACGCAAGATCCGTTACATGGCATGACATAATTAATAATAAAAGAGGAAAACGAGTAGAGGAGTTTGCTGGTACATACAATTTACACATTTTAAATGAAGAAAGCGAAAGATGTACATTCCAGACAGTACGAGCCAAAAGTAACATTGATTTGACCATTGTCAATAACCAAATGATTAAGTACATGAAAGATTGGAAAATAGAGGAAGAGGAAAGTTGCTCCGACCACAACCTGATAACGTACAAAGCGAGTAATATAACACACAACACTGATTGTACGGAAAACAACAGAAAACGGTATATAACAAAACAGGACAAATGGGAAACGTTCGATAGAAATTTGGCTCAACAGTTTCAACGATTCTTTCTCGACAAAGGCATAATGGACAGTTCTGAAGAACTGGACAGGAAATTAAGTAAGACAGTTAGAGACGACGAAGATTACGAAGAATGCATAGGGAAGTATAATATAGCAATAGAGAAAACATGTGACAAAACATTCTATTCGTCGAAGAACCGGAAAATAATGAAAAACATGAAAACAGTACCATGGTGGACAGACGAACTAACGTTGCTGAGAAAACGAACAAATGCTAGCAGAAGAAGATATCAAAGAACCCAAAACAATGATAGCCTTAGAGAAGAAAGAAAACAGGCATACTACGATATGAGAAGAACGTATATACAAATGATTAGACATTCAAAATTAACATCATGGAAAAATTACTGTGAAATAGAGGAAGGCTCTAATCCTTGGAACAAGGCTTACCAACTTGCAGCAGGGAAAATAAGAAACAGTTTAACACTGTCAACAATTCAAAACAGAACGGAGATTACACGACAAATATTAAAGACACTCTAGAGTATATGATGGATGAATTCGTTCTGGAGGATAATGCACGAGAAGACAATGAGTCTCATACATGGATCAGAAACCAAGTTAAAGTACCGATACAAACAGAAGCGGACGAGATATTTAGGCAAGAAGAAATAAAGCGTGTCTTACAGAATATAAGTTCAAAAAATGTCCAGGGAAGCTATTTTGCTAAGGGTATATCAACAATTTCCTTTAATGATGACAGAAATTTATAACAAGTGCCTTGAGAAATCATTCTTCCCAAAGAAATGGAAGTCATCCATAATAATTCCTATCGTTAAGCCAGGAAAAGGGAATTCCAACAAGGTCTCAAAATATCGGCCCATAAGCTTAATCAACGTGGGAGGTAAAGTACTAGAGAAGCTGCTGATAGAGAGAATAATGAAATACATGTACTCAAACGGATTAGTGAACGCAAGCCAATTTGGATTTACCCCAAATAAAAGCACTATAGATGCACTTGTAGAAGTTAAAGGATTTGTAGAGAAGAATTTAAGAGAAAAAAAAGATACCCTTTTAATAAGTCTAGACGTTAAAGGGCGTTCAACGCGGCGTGGTAGCCAAAAATTTTAGGCAGCCTGAAACAATTAAACTGTCCAAGTAATTTGTATTATCTAGCTGTAAATTATTTTAGTGAAAGGACTGCAAAGCTAGAAACGAATAATGTCAGAGTCACCAGAACAGTTGAAAAGGGATGCCCACAAGGTTCGTGCTACGGTCCTGGATTTTGGAACCTCATGTACAATTCATTATTAAGTTTGAACTTTCAAAAACAAACTAGGGTTTTGGCATTTGCAGATGATTTAATCATTCTCGTCACAGGAAGAAGGGTTCTTCAAATTGAGAACACAGCGAACCTAGAGATACAAAAATCACGAACTGGGCAAAAGAAAATAAGATCACTTATAACGAAGACAAATCCAAAATTATGTTGATATCAAAGAAAAGAACCTCTAGAAAACAAAATCTGAGTATTTTTATGAATAACGAAGAATTAGAATAAGTGAAAAGCCTAAAATACTTGGGTATATATCTGGAGCACAGATGGGACTTCGATCTGCATGTGCAACAAGTAACAGATAGATGTTTGAAACTAGTAAACATCTTATCTAGATCGGCAAAAATATCGTGGGGACTGCAACAAGAGGCACTAAGAACAATATACAAAGGCGCAGTTTACCGATTTTGACCTACGGAGCAGAGATCTTGGAACCCGCTCTAAAAAACAAGTAAATATAAGAAGACTCAGAAGAATTCAAAGATTGCTAAACATCAAAATATTAAAATTATTCAGAACTATTTCGTATGAGGCTTCATGTTTAATTTCAGGAATCGCACCTATAATAATCACGATACAAGAAAAGATAGAAATACGGAGAAGAACTAAAGAAATGCGACAGCAAAATGAGAATCAAGCTAAAGAAAATGGAAGAAACCCGGAATTGGAAGCGGATTATAGAAAAAGAAGAAGGGAAATGATAAAAGAGGTGCAAAAGAAAAGTGAGGTGAAGTGGGAAAGTGAATGGTTGGGTAGTGTAAAAGGTGAAAAGACTAAAGCTTTCTTCCCAACAACTATATTAAGCGGTCATGGGCGATTAAAAACTTACTTCTACAGATTTAAGATAAGTGAAAATTCAGTGTGCGTCTGCAACGCAGAGGACCAATCTGTAGATCATATAATCTATGACTGTCAGGTACTCGAACAGTTAAGGCAGCAACTGAAAGATAGGGCAGGTCCCAATTGGCCAGTATCAAAAAGAACTAATTGAATATTATTTTAAGGACTTTTTGAATTTGTAAAAGCATTGATTTTGACACTTTAGCTTAAGTAAAAGCGGTTAATCTTTGGTAAATTGGTAAGATAGTTATTATAAGTACAAATATTATATTAATGTTAAGTTGAAATATCTACATCGTTAAGTAGTTATGATAGGAACCATAAATCAGAGATAAGTCTTTTAAGCATAATAGATTAGTTTTAAGTTAGTGAAGCATGTAGTATCATTTGTATGGAGCATGCTACAACACACACACACACAACCATACCCAGATATCGCATAGTATCTCATAAATGTTGTACCATGATTCAGTGGCTGATTGTACAAGTAGCTGTTTTATTGTTATTTAAACTTCTTCATAAGCATCTTATTTACGAACAAGCACGTGGTAGTGGAAGAAGAGTTGTAGGCAGAACATTTTCCGCGCCTAGTCGTTCCGTACGAGATTATCTTCGCTAAGATATACTATTTTCAAAAGATAGTAAATACGTTGAAGGACAGGGTTGACATGGAAAAGAGGTAATAATTATGTGTTCATTAATGCAAGAATATGAAACGTTCACTTGAATTACAACAAGTGGTCAAAGTGGCCTCCTCCTACTTGTTGACAATATTCTGTACGATTATAAAAGGCAATTACTGCATTGTGAATGCGTTTCTTTGAGCTTTGAGTAGCTTAATTTAGAATTCATTGCCGTAGTTCTTCACGATTATTTGGGTTTGTTTTGTAAACTGTGGTTCAGATAACCCCAGAAGAAGAAGTCTACCGGAAGCATGTCAGGTTATCGTGGGGGCCATTCAATTTATCCTCTCTTACCAATCCATCTTGCTGGTAAAATATCGTTTAACAATGCGCGAACTTGAACTGCAATGTGGACAGGAGCTCCATCTTGTTGAAACTAAGTATTTGGGATTTAATAAAATGTTACTTGATAGTAATTAGTATATAAATATCTTGTCATTTTGAAATTCATATTATGGCGCGTGATAATGGTAGATAATGGTAGAATCATAAAATTGCGTCCAGGCTCTGAAGGTGTTTGTAATGTAGTAACGATGAACATGGTGCGTGGAGTGTTTCAACGCCCGGTGGTGAAAATATGCCCACTTCCTGGTCAGTAGATTCCTCCACCTAGTTAACTTGAAAATTGGTTTTACAGTATAAATTTATTATTATTATTTTTTCTTTTACTACAAAATACGCATTAGGTATTTTGGTGGGCGGTAATGTTTGGGATTTAATAAAATGTTACTTTATTAATAATTATTATTAGAACACAACTTGTATATAAATATCTTTTCATTTTGAAATTCATGTTATGGCGCGTAATGATAGCATTTCCATGAACACGCGATATCACGCATTCGCGCAAGTACAGTGGGTTAATGGGAGTGATGAGAATACGAGACACGAGGCTATACGTGAACCTGTGAATAACGTATCGAATTTGGCCGGCAAGAAGCCGTTTTTTTTTTCGATTACAGTCTAGTCCCTTTTTAATAACTCCCAATCGAGCTCGAGGTTGTAAAACTTTAAAGGCGTACATATGTCTATTTGTCTGCTATAGCACCAAGGCTCTAAATCTTGAAGTCACGCTTGACTTGCCTTCAGAGTCTTTCTTGGCAGCACTACGCGCTTTATCTCCAGAATAGGAAAGGTTGTAAGTATGTACAGTGACTTTGGTACGAATTTCGTGGCCAGTAGCAAATATTTGAAAGACATTCTGCAATCAGTTTTTGACACTGAAAAAATCGCTTGGAATTTTAACCCTCCTGGCGCTCCACACTTTAATGGGTTAGCAGAATTAGGAATTAAATCTGTCAAAACTCATTTGGCTCGCATTATGGTAGACCAAATTTTAACTTTGTGGTGACACTATCTGGCTTAAAAATTCAAAAATGCGAGATAAAGTGTTTTTGACCACTGGAAATCTCAATTTAGCTAAATTTAAAGACATATGGCCGCAGTCTAAATAATCTTTCATGAACTCCGAATATGCGGAATATAAAGTGGGATTTCTTAGTAGACGCTGCTCTAAAGACCGAAACCGTTGAAAAGCAACATCTTTTGATTCGACAAACTAAAGATCGGTGTATTTAAAAATCAGTGACACAACATACCTACCACTAGGTTCAATAACAGTAGTATTACTACATATTTTTTCACACAAAATATCCTCATCAGAGAGCACAACTTTCTCTGGAATTTCTTAAATTTTCCAGAACCTTTTAATAGCCACTAATCATTGTCAAAATTGTGTCCAAAATAATTTTGGATAGCTGGAACAATTTGGTTTAGAGACATACCTTCATACATTTCACCTGTCAAATTGCAATTCCAGTACAAACATTAATCTTTTGAGGATATAGTGTATCTGATTCTTCAAACTAGTGCGGATCCTCTTCATTTCAATATCGACAATTATGTCTGTTGACATTTCCGTTTATCATAAAGGTAGCGTCGTCTGAAAAGACAACGTTTCTAAAAAAGTTCGGCTAGGCGATAATTTTGTTCATCTCAAGTTCACTGAATTCTACACGCCGATCAAAATCATCCTCCGATAGTTCTTGCTGCAATTGAATTTTGTAAGGCCTCAATTTGTTCTTGGTGTTAAATACATGAACGGAGGATTTGTTTATTTCAAATTGTCTGCTTACCCTCCCTAATTGAGGAACGGGGATTCTCTGTTACCTGCAGTTTCGCTTCTTCAGATCAGACACATTTCATTCTGCCTGATTTCGAACGATTTCCGAAATTACCTGATTCAGCAAATCTTCGTACTGTTTTGAACACTGTTGATTTTACGTTTTTACGATCAGGAAAATTGTCATTAAATAGATTTCCTACTTCTTCATACGATCTAACACGACCACCATAACCATGCATAATGAGAATAGTAATACGTTCACATTCAGTGAGCTCCGTTTCGTTAAAAATATTAGAAGAAAACATAATTTGAAACAACAGAAAACTAAGAAAAAGCAACTAAACTAATATTAATAAACACAAATACACAGACCTCCTAGGAAATACGTTTGCCGCTCACTACTTTAAACTAATACAAATTTCATATGACATTTCATTAACAAGCACAACAATGAAACTGTTGCCAACCTTGTAAACCAAAATGATTTGTGTTTAGTTTGGTAAAAATTGTCTACCGTACTTAATAAGAACATTAAGAACCTTCATCTTGTTATTATGAAGATTATTATTAATTAATATTATTATTTACTATTAATTTGTTAAATATTATTCTAATTTCATTCAAGTTTAATTAACTCATTAAATCAGCAGTTAAAGTGATCAATTAAATAACTAATAAAAAGACATTAAGATTAACTGTTGCAGAATTGTTTTTAGCATAAAAATATAATGTTAAATTATGTCACTTATGTTTTTTTTTATAACAAATAATTAATGTAGACGAAGTTTAGTGATAGCAGTTTTTCCACGATCTAGACACTCAATGTCCAGAATCTAAAGAACGGTTGAGGATATTGTCAAACTGTTTTCACCACCGTTTTCTATGTTTATTTTTACATGAAGATAATATGTCACGTGGCTATATTGCTATTTAAAAAAATAAAATATATTCCAATATGGTGAATCCAAGATGGCCGACAAAAATTTTAAATACGTCGGAGAATAGTTTTTTGGTTACCTTGTAAATATTAGTCAGCTATAATTAAGTTGTTTCCAGACTTTATGGACATCTGTTATATATACATACGTGGATGAGATCTATTTCATGAAAATATTTTTAGAATGGTAACATTTCTGGGTGTACTAGAAGTTGACCCCAACTTTGTTATTTTAAATGGAATGTCCCCATTTACAACTTTTTTCGGATTTCGGAGGTGACTTTACTCAAAACTTCGAATACGTAAAGTTGATAGTTTCCGTGATATTAATTATTCTTCAAAAATTTTGTCAGAAAAGTTGGGTAACATAAAAAATTCGGTTATTACTAATTATAGGATTCTACATTTTTCACATAGCTAAGACAAGATATTGGAGTTACTGATCATATAAAATAATCATCCAAATCTCATAAATCAAAATTTTTAACTAATCTAATCCACCAACCACACAGAAAGAGGCATAACTATCTTTTTTAAATACATGGTACATGTTTAATTAAACCAGTCGATGGAGGAAACAAATGCGAATCTAATGATGTATGATGTTCCTATACCCAAATTGTAAGGTTCTTTAGATAGTTGAGGTTTCCCTCATCGACTGGTTTAATTAAATAGATACCATGCCATTTAAAAAAAAATGGTTATGCCACGTTAACTATCAACCAATTACGATTCAGTATTTTTTATATTTGGACCAATCAGAGCACAATTGTGCGACAATTCCGCTAGCGGAACATTCCCGATAATTTTTTTCTCTTCCTGTGAAATTTAATTGCTTTCCAGTAAAATGTCAAATTGACATAAACTCTGTCCACCAACCAGCTGTTCATAGTACACATCGTGAGCTGCAAAACAGCAATGTTCCTAAGTTAATGACCATTTACACATAACTTATACCAAAACAGGAACAGTAACAGAGATAGTGGGCACAACATTATTAGTGTACTATAACATAATAGTAAAATATATAATAGTAAACAATCGGCGACCAGTTGTCCTGGGCGGCGAGTTGGCCACGGCGAGATGGCCGCGGCGAGATAGCGGAGGCGAGTTGTCCTAGACCCGTATTAGCTGTATGAACAATGTAGAATAACCTAGATATCATTTTTTATGTGTATGAAGTTAAGACTACAGCCACATTCAAATCGTTCGTAAAATCCGAAAGAAAATTGAAACTGGAGACATTCCATTTAAAATAACAAAGTCGGGGTCAACTTCCGGTACACCCGGAAATGCCACCATTCTAAAAATATTTTCATGAAATAGATCTCATCCCCTTAAGGCCACATATACATATATATATATATATATATATATATATATATATATATATATATATATATATATATATATATATATATTGACCTTTAGCCTCAATTAGTAAGGGGTTTGCGTCGTGTCAGAGAGCTTTCGACGTGAGGACTACACCGGAAAAGAAAAAGACTACTCTACGTTAGTTGAGCAACGTTTGCAGGAAAGGAACAAAAACGCGCGACACAAAAACTAAATTGGTTTCTAGGTACGCTTTGTTGGAATCCGCGTGTAATTTATATATATATATACATATATATATATATATATATATATATATATATATATATATATATATATATATATATATATATATAGGTTTGAAGGTAAAAGGATACTTTCTTGGTAAGAAAAGAGAAGTATCCCAAACTGTAATTATACAGAATATCACTACCACATTTGTTAGGAGTGTTGATTTATTTACGTAACTTCTCTCCTTAAACATTTGACTTGTTTTGATGAATGTCGTATACGCCTAACAATGAGTTCGCCGTAATCGGTAATTGCACCTGTTCTTTAAATCCGAAGATATCTTTAATGATTTTTAATACATTTGTTTAAGTTTTCTGTACCAATGTTTAAGTTCGCATGTCAGATAGTATTATTCGTAATTAGCGGAATGTTACTCTTAAATGTTCAAAATTTCCTCAACTGCGCATCAATCACTCCAAATCCAAATACCACTAATCCAATTTGCAAAACATTCTCTCACCACACGTCCCCGTTCCTTTAGAAACCATTTACCTTTTCAGACACAGAGTTGTTTCCGATTCACCTGAGAATCATTCTCGATTCATACCCGACTGCTTACCCACCATACCTTAGGCACTAGAGTCCACAATTTAATTGCATCATTAGTACACACGTGTCCATCTCCAGGTGTCAAAACCGAGCAGAAGATTCATATATACAAATTACACGCGGATTCCAACAAAGCGTACCTAGAAACCAATTTAGTTTTTGTGTCGCGCGTTTTTGTTCCTTTCCTGCAAACGTTGCTCAACTAACGTAGAGTAGTCCTTTTTCTTTTCCGGGTGTAGACCTCACGTCGAAAGCTCTCTGACACGACTCAAACCCCTTACTAATTGAGGCTAAATGGTCAATGTCGTCCTTCAGGAATTTCCTAATCATTCAAACAAACACGCATTTACATAAAACACCGAAAAACATACATCTTGATATGCATCCTGTGTATGCATAGAACTTTAATATAAATTTGTTTTCCCGAAAACGATAAAGTTACTTATTTTAAATAAATAATTACAAATATATATAAAGAAAATAATTTGCAAATATAACACTTATTTGAAAGGTACATAATGATAAAGGTTATTTTGATTTAAAACCTGTTCAGTTTCTTTAAATTAAGATATTTATCTAATCGACCAGCTTGCATTTCACGATCTGGATCCTTTATAGAATATAAAAGCTTTTCATATCATTGTAATCTTACAAACAAATTTAAATTCCATACTTGTGTTTGTTCCTCTAAAGACTAAAAGAACATCAAAACTAGGCCCAAATTTGGATAACTAAATATCAGTTCGTAAGGGAAACTTCCCTGTTAGATCGAATCCTTACAAAGTCGATGATTTCTTCTCCTTTTTTTATTAATGATTACTTTAAAATCAACTAATATTGCAAGTAATCATGGAATTTTCTTACCCTCCATGTTACCTTTTTTTTAATTCACAAATTAAGTAAACCAGCCCGAAAACTTAGTTAAAATTTGTTAACACTTTTAAATTCACTAATTTTCAAATCCAATTGCATGATTATACCGGTATAAACAAAACTCACCATTTTATTTCTACAAATTTCCACATGTTGTGACAGCAATTTAATTTTTACAATTAACCCTATCACTCTGTGGGCAAATTTTAAGGAACACGCTGTAGATAGTTGGATTTGTGCTAATTTTTTTTTAATTTCGAGTTAAAGGAGTATAAATTTTTGCGAGCTTTTATCCGATTACCTTTTTTTTTGGGTTTGGGGATATTCATGAATGGAAATTTTTATTTGTAGAATCACGTTTCATTCACTTATTGTCTAGCCAACTAACATAGGAAAAAGTACAAGACTCCTGTTACATGAGGAGGATAATAGATTATAACGGTGGTAAAAGGCAGTCACTACAAGTGAATTTGAACCAGGAAAGGGTTGATTTGCCACAGTATAGCGGGCGCAAGAAAGAGACCCTGTCCGACAGATTTAAGATGAAATATTGGGTTACCAGGGGCCAGAAACCTTAAAATTTTAACGTATGTGTAAATAGTTCTGTAGAATTCATTAATATTACTATAAAATCTCTATCAGCATAACCCACTAAAAACGACATAAATAAAAAGAGGAGCTTCAAAAAAAGATTACCTTCAGTACCCCAAAACTAAAGATCTATTCAACATAGAATAGCACTAAATAACTTTCCGTAAGCATATGTATATAAATTTCAATACATATGACTAGGATAATTGTAGCAGAACAAAAAATGATTAGTAGTTCAAACGAATCAAAACGATAATATTCCATACACTCCCCTGATGCTTTAATTTGTTACGTGTTTATCGCGAATAACGTGTATTTTCGATAATTTCCTTTACTTTATCTATGAATGAACTAATTAGTTAGATCTAAATATTACTATTTCCTTATTCGTTGGTGGAATGTTTTTAATTGCGTACCTCAAAAATTATTTTTCGCATCTCTACAGTTAAACTAATTTATTTAACGTACACATCTTTTTTTTTTATTCCTTTATAGATATAAGTTGCGCCATCTCTAAAATTTATGGTCATTTACTAGAGTTTGAAAAGAAATCTTGTTTTTAAAGACAACTATTAGATATCTGTAAATATTTATTTATCACAATTTGGTTTTAACATTCTTATCTAGTTTGAATAATTTTAATAGTTTGGCAATATTGCTTTTGTTAGGGCGTTGTTCCTAATCTTTCTTTTCTTAACACGCCATTTTCCGATGAGAAGGTTGATCTGCAAGAAAATTTTTCCTTCCGTTTATAAGATGTTTAAGCATCGTTTCTTTGGAAAATTTTTCATATAATGTAATGTTTTTTGGTATAAAACTTTACTGACGCTTTACAAGCGGATCTTATTGCAATTTTCAATCTTCATATCCTCGGGTAAGTGTAACACATGTTCGACAACCTTTAGTAAATCGTTTCTTTCATTTAGGTACTTTCGCAAGATTAATTAAATTAATAACATAAGTCTGTTGAAGCGAAATCATCGCTATCGGCTCTAAACATCTAAAAAGAGGTATGCTTGTATAAGGTAATTAGCAACGTATTTACTTGTATCACTTTCAGCGCCTTGATACCGGCGAAATAAACGGCTATTCGTTATTTATATACATAACTAGCAACTTGGAATTCACTACCGATCACCTCCGTACCTATTCCTACTGGAATGCTGGCTCTTAACTATTGATTAGCTGTTTTGGTTCCACAAAGTAACTACCACCTTCGAAACACGAAGGGCATTTACAGTTTGGTAATTCTTCATCAAAGGTCAGAATTCTTTATTATTCAATATACACAGGATTTGTGTAATGAACAGTGTATTTCTAAAATTAGTACCACAGAGTTAGGTTACCTTTGGGGTTAACCTTATTTTACTTACTTGTAACAAAAATTTATCATTTATAATAACATTCTTTTACTGGAGGCTAAAGTGGTTGAATAATTTAGAGTTTGATTTGTTCAATTTGTAATTAATTTCTACATACAAAAGAAAGAAAAAACCATACCTATTATTCACTGTGACGTTTGACCTATTTAGTTCGCTACCTTCACACGGTAGTTGCGCGTTGAAGCTCCTGTTTGTAAAATACATTATATACAGGGTGGAACATATATCGAGGTCGTATGAATTACAGTCGTTGTTTGAAACTGTATATATATTTATATTCAAATTTAGAATTTCTGTAACTTTTCTGTACTTTGTCTTTCCTTAATATTAATTATTTGTCATTACGGATAATTTTGTTCAGAGCAGGTTTTGCTGTAATAAAAATTTCTGTACTATTGAATGTCTTGCTTCAATTCTATGCCTTGCACTGAACAGACTATCCAGATATTTCTATTTAATACAATTTCTTAAGGGTTTTAATAAAATTTAAGAAACCGAAATCAAAATCATTGGGAATTTAAATTCTATTTTGTGAAACGTAGGCAAGCCGTTTCAAAAATTAAGCACTACTATTTTCATTGTGGATCTATTTTAGATCGCACTTTATGGGTTACTTTCGCCCTTTCGGCTGCGATTTGTAAGTACTTACAACCGTCGGGAGCGGCACAATTAACGAAACTTTGCTTTTACATTTAGGGTTCGATTAACGAACTAAATACATTTAGTTTTTTATTCTTTGTGGGCATCTGCGACGGCTCACCACTTGCCATCGTCAGGGCTGAATTATAATTATGTTGTAAGTTAAGATTGTTATGAATACTTTGGGGGAAAACTAGCATAGTATCATATTTGTTTACGTTCGATATTTATTCGACAAGTACTAATTTGAGTTTAAATTAAAATAAATAAACGATTACTGTGTGGTTGTTCGGGTAAAAGTTTGTCTCTCTTTAAATTGTTCCTTTTTTTTTGAGCACTACCTGTTTCAGGTTTTACAGGGCCTGCCCTACTCTACTCCTCTTTTTCCTTTTCTTTCCTTTTCTCCCTTTCCTGACTAAAACCTGTGGCGCCTATCCTTTAGTGGCTATCTAACCACGTCCACAACATCGTAGCTAACCTCCAAAACCCCACGCATCCAAGTGCTCTGCGGTCAAACGACCGTACGCAGGAGCTTAGTCGAGTGCACTTTCAAAAAATGTTTACATGCAGGTTAGACATGTAGCAAATTCTTGCTACAGAATTCACAGAGTTCCAAGATAACTTTAGTGGCACATGAGAACAGAGATGGGTAGATTATTACTGTAATTTTCATTGTCAATATTTGTACAGTAATAAATATTCTTGAATTAGAGTGCAGTTAGTCAGAGTGAATTTTTAGTTCCTTATTTTTTGTATTTGAGGTAGGCTTAAATAGAATTAAGCAGTATGTATTAATCCAGCAGTTCGGGTAGACTCTGTTCTTCGGCTTAACATTTCTTATGCTTATTACCAACAAAAGCAACACCTTCCATACCACAGCACCTTCAATTCTTTCAAAATTGACAGCCTCAAACACCATATGCACGCTACCGTTAGTACGCACTAGCTACAACCTTTTCCGTAAACCACTCGATATCAATTTCTAAACTTAATCCGCATATTGCATACACAATATACCCATCAATATTAGAATCTAAAACAAGTTCATCAATCCTTACAAACAATTAAATTGCCGTAGTCGCAACTTAAGGTCATCTACAACCACATCGCCCTCTTGGTAAACACCTTTTGCTACCTACCATTTAGAATTTAGTTTGTTGGTTCGACTATGACCAACACTAACTACACCACACCAAAACCAAGATGATAGCCATATTGTATATCTTCTTGTCAATACCAAGGCTTACGGATTGGTTTCCAAGCTATTAATTACTTACTTACATGCGTGCTATCCGATGTCTTTTCAACGGATACTATTCTTGCGATGGGATCCATACTCCAATACCTACTGCAAAGTACTGTTCCACACGGTTGTAAATATTTAAAGACGATTAAGTATAGAATTGTTAGGTTTGACTGTTGTAAAGACAGCAAAAGCTTTACTACTCTCTATCCAAAGCCACCAATACCTCTGCATCCGACGACTTTGACAAGGAATATTTCCTCTGTATTGACTTACTCTTTACAGAAATCTCTCAGAAAGGCGCGCGATGAGTATTTTTAACACCTTCTTATCTAACAACAAAACAAACATATTCCGGCGAACCGCAATTAGCATCTCGTAACATCAAACATGGTTGACTAAATGCGAACACAATATTTTCCTACTATAACCCCAAGGGTCAAGACTGTCTAGTAACCAGAACTACATCTCCAACTTTCGTAACGCTGGTTTTCACTCTCCTATATATCCAATTTGGAAACAGTAGAATCAGTTCAAACGGAACTGTACTTGCCTTCAACCTCCTACACTGTCCACTCTGGCAAGTTAGGAAAAGATTTCCAATTTATCTTGACCACAAAGGAACTTCTTAAGCGAGTTGTAAGTCCCTAATTGGCTACGTTTATTTCATTATGAATTACTGCGGCTACTGATTTTACGAGTATTAAATACGGGAACGATTTATTCTTTTACTGGGGGTATGCGTTGTTCGGGATTGCCTTAGTTAGAAAATGGTAGTGGAAGATGAGAAAGCTGTTACTGCGTGAATTTCTTAACTTCACGAGATTAGTTTACTGGAATAACTATATTTATATACAAGCGGGCTGGATAAACTAAACATTTGATGTAGTCTGGTATCAAAGAGTGCTTGATATAGGAATATTACCTTAATCTGGTCTTTATCGCGAAGTGCGATAGAGGAAGTAGTTGATTACAATACGGGGAATTACGTTAAGCGGGACAATTTTAATACTCACTTTTTACGTAATATCTACGTACTGGAAATTTTAGGACAAAATTCGTGTCTTGGTCTGATCGATCGCTTTCCTTCCGACGAAACTCTGCGACGTTTTCTACAGGTGTTTTGGTGCAGATGAAGGCGAATTTGAGGGACAGCCACGGTATACAGGAGAATTCGCGAAGGATTCCAATAGAGAGTGGTTAAATAGAAATTCGCGGAAGATGGTGTCGGTTTCTGGTAGTGAAGTTATTTCAGAGATCGGCACCACCAACCACAACCTCGGTTCACCACAACAAAATTTGTGGCAATATATCACTTAGGAAATGCTTAACTTCAAGCAACATAAATTTTGCAAGTTCTATCTGAAATGTCGATAGTTTCCATATAACCAAGTAAATAATAAATTTTTAGACATAGTAGATTTCTATTTGAATCTTAAACCATAGACACATCTAGTTTGAAGCTTTCTAATATCCCAAGGTAAGACGTTTCGATGTAATTAATTGAAAGTGGTCGTCCAAGTGTACATTTCTATGCATTAGATGGAATGATTGATTTTAAACAATAACTTCGGTATGCGCAAAGAGCTTTAGAATAATTAAACTGTACTAAACTTTATACGTCACATATTATAAATGTTTCAAATTAGTATTATTGCTCTGAATTATTTACGATACTCGGTGTAAGCAACAATACAATTCATTCATTATTTTTAATTAAGCAACGAACTTCATTAAGGATTACTCCTCATGTGTAACACACAAAGAGAAATCAACTCAAGAGGCTGCCATCATAAGGATTAATGGAAAATCTCTAATGAAGCTCGTACTATAATAGACTTAATATCATAAAAAGCAAGTATAACATATGTTCTAACGTAGCTCATATACAAGATTTAAAAACACCGACAAAAACGATATAATCTTATCAATAGATGGATGCACGAGTTTAAGTTTAAATCGTACAGTTTCTCCGATAAAAAGTTTTAACCAACAGCGTACTGATTTCTGAAACGTGTGTTTTGTGACCTATATATAAAAGTTTATATTTAGAGTATAAAATAAATTGAAAATAAAGTCTTTTTACTTTAACACCAAATTCAGCCTTTTCAGCACGTGTTTTAATATAGAATTTCAGCTCTATTTAAACTGGGTTGTACATGATTTCAGTTTGGAGAACTGTAGTATACGATTAAAGTTATCTTTTTGCTCTTTTATGTGTTTAACGTAGAAGTAGATAAGCTTAAAATAGTGCACCAGTACTTGTTGTACGTTTCCTAAGGGGTCGAGTATTCTTAGGAATTTAGTATCAATATATTAGTTTATTCACACATATTTTAAGTAATCGTGCTTATTTGGTTACTAAATATAGTTGTCTGTTTCTTTAAACCCACTGGTTTATTTATTGTAGGAAGGTATGGACCTCTACCATTAGATAAATAACAGAATGAATATGACACTGATATGCAGATATGCAGATTCGAGGTATCAAACTAGGCTACTAGGTTTTTTCACCTCCATAATTGAGCGTAATAACTGTAGTACTAACCTTTGTTTAGAATAAATAAGACATATTTAATGTTTTACACCAAATAAATAAGAATAATAGTGTTGACTCGATATATAAATACGAGCATCACACCATAAAATGAATGAAATGTACTAATGAAGTAACCATAAAAGTCAAAACGTTTCGCACTATATTAACTTCTTAATGAAGGAAGTTCGTGAACGAAATCTATGAAAAATCGTGCAATAATGAATGTTGTGCAAAAGTGAAATTATGATTATGATCTAGACTCAAAAAAGGTAGTTGAAAGCGGCACGAAGTATCTTACAAATCCCATAAGAAAATGTTACTAAACTGATTTGATCTTGAAATCTCGTTAGTAGGGCTACTGAAAGCTATATTTGGTGATCACAACACCGTAATGAACGTTTTGCGTTACGTGTTTCGCACTTCGCACTCCGTACATTACACTTAGCGCTTATCACTTCGAACTTTTTTATTCATTTCACATTTCCTATTTCTCGTTTCGCATTTCGCATTTCCCGTTTTGCGTTTCAAAATTTTTTTTTCTTAGCACTTAGCAATTCGCACTTCGCACGTCGCATTTCGAACTTCGCACCTCTCACTTCGCACTTCGCACTTCGCTTTTCGCATTTCCCATTTCTTCGCATTTCGCATTTCTTCGCAATTCGGACTTCGCGTTCGCTTTTGGCATTTCGCATTTGACATTTCGCATATCGCATTTCGCATTTCGCATTACGCATTTCGCATTTCGCGTCTCGCGTCTCGCGACCACGTCCCGCGTCTCGCGTCCCGCGTCTCGCGTCTCGCGTCTCGCGTCGCGCGTCTCGCGTGTCGCGTGTAGCGTTTTGCGTTTTGCGTTTTGCGTTTCGCGCTTCGCGTTTCGCGTTTCGCGTTTCGCGTTTCGCGTTTCGCATTTCGCATTTCGCATTTCGCATTTCGCATTTCGCATTTCGCATTTCGCATTTCGCATTTCGCATTTCGCATTTCGCATTTCGCATTTCGCATTTCGCATTTCGCATTTCGCATTTCGCATTTCGCATTTCGAATTTCGCATTTCCTGTTTTGCGTTTCAAAATTTGCGTGTCGCATTTCGCATTTTGCACTTAGCAATTCGCACTTCGCACGTCGCATTTCGAACTTCGCACCTCTCACTTCGCACTTCGCTTTTCGCGTTTTCTATTTCTTCGCATTTCCCATTTCACATTACCCATTTCCCATTTCCCATTTCCCATTTCCCATTTCGCATTTCGCATTTCCCGTTTTGCGTTTCAAAATTTGCGTGTCGCATTTCGCATTTTGCACTTAGTAATTCGCACTTCGCACGTCGCATTTCGAACTTCGCACCTATCACTTCGCACTTCGCTTTTCGCTTTTCGCGTTTCCTATTTTTCTCATTTCACATTTTGCATTGCGCATTTCGCATTTCGCATTTCGCATTTGTAATTTCTCATTTCGCATTTCGCATTTCGTATTTTGCATTTCGCATTTCGCATTTCGCATTTCGCATTTCGCATTTAGCATTTCGCATCTCGCATTTCGCATTTCGAATTTCGAATTTCGATTTCGCGATTACCGTTTCGCGTGTTTCACATATTTAAATGGCGATTTCATATCTCTATATGGTAAAATGTCAGTAACTTTCTATATTCATAGCAGTTAAATAGTGAAATATAGGTAAAACTTATGCAAGCTTAGCAAACAATTTGAGGGAAATACAAAGCAATAAAGCTTTCAAAATGTAAATTAAAGTTAAATAGGAGTACTTGTTGTTAATGATAGAGAGATCTATGTTTAATCAAGCCTGTCCCTTTATTTATCTGTTACGTATCGCTTTGTTTTACGTCATGCAAAAATTTTTAACGGGTGTTGTGCACTCATTCACAATTTCTTAATTGTGTCTATTGGAAGTTAAATATAGCTAGCTTGTTAATTTTAGTTTTCTTTTTGATAAAGAATCGTGCATTTGAATTAAAGGTAATATTGTAGTTATACGATCCAGTAGTATGCGATCAAGCGCAGTTCGATGGGAACAATTCTAAATATACCGTTTTCACTGGTTCAAACCGGTAGTATTGTGGTATTATAATATAATGGGATAACGAAGCTCGAATTACGATTCAAACCTTCTTTGATGAAACTAAGCACAGCCAACCATCTATTTGCAACACCTGGAGCTACACGATGAGGTCAGTAATGATACAGTATCAGTGCTTTATGCAATAAATGGTGTCCTAAATCGTATATGCGACACAGTTAATCAGTTTCGTTTAATTACGCAAGCAAAATTATTTTAGACGAATAAATAGGGAAACGTGTGACTTTGCAGAGAAAGCCAAGCATATTGTGGATTCATTTGAATAAAACTCATGTCCTAATTATTTTAGTACAGATGTCTTACTAGTACTTTTCTCGCGACACTACGAAACCAGGCGATATCTGAGCTATTGTATTAAAGAAATGAGCTTTTGTATGAATATGAGTCCTATCTAATCAGTATCTAATTTATAGATCTTTTGAGAAATTCCTTCATCACGAGAGTTAGGCAATACTTAATCTATTCCCAAAAAGTTTCTATTGTAAAAAAAAAAGGTTTTCTCCATATCTGATAATTCTGCAAACTCCCAGGGTAATAAAGGGAATCATTTGAGTACTTAGTATCTCAACAGACGATACAATAATTCAAATTAAATTGTAGGAATACTAAAAATACAAGTTGGGGTAAAGGCATTAAGGTTACCAACCTGTTCTGACCATAAATACGTGAATGTGTAAACAAAAATTGTTTATTCAGCTCAGGAATGATCCCCAAATGCAGGGTTAGCACTCAAAACCAATATGAACCGTGGAATGGTTAGATTTGGAGTAACGGTAACCAAAGCAGTAGTAAATTTGTTGTCACAGGGAGAATGCTAATTTAAGTTCATCATACTGTAAAAACTGATCAATTGCGCCTGTGATCTAACGACGGATTGGAGTTGAAAGTGGCTGGGAAAGGGAAGAGCGTTTGTAACGTCCTCAACACGTTTAAATCTAGAATATAAAAACGGAATAGGCTAAATTGCGTATTTTTGCTAGTTTGCCGCAATTACTCCTTCATACGTTAAATTTAGTACAAAAATGAGACATGACAAGTATAATGCGAGACACTAAAAGCTTTAATTACTTATTTCCACTGTATGTATATGCTTACAATTTTTAGCTCCAACCTATATAGCCATATGTGCGTGCTTGCTTACTTGATTGCGTGCGTACGTGGGAGTGTGTGAATGTATGTTAGTATCCACGATAACTCCAGAATGCAAATGCGTACTTACCTTAAGATTCTTACTTACACTTCCTTTCATTTCTTCTGGAGCTGATTAGATTTTGGAGAAAATCTAGCGGCGGTGAGGAGAGTTTATTAGGAGAAGATTATAGCTTTTATTAAATATTTCTGAAACTGCTGCATTCTTCGAAATTTTAAAAATAATGTGGATCTTGTCTGTGAATTATGGTCTATGCAATTTTTTGATACGACAGGTAATTAGGCGGCAAACAATTTCTAAGGTAAAATTCAAGTATTAGATCGATTTTTTTAAATATGTGAACAACAAAAATTATAGAAAAATGTGTAAACGTATAATTTAAAGAAAATTTTATTTTACATCGTTTATAATGTTTCGAAAGCCAACTAACTCTAAAAATTAATCAAATGGAATTGAATATGCCTGAATTGTATTATCGATACTTTATTGAATTATTTTTTTTTAATTTAGCATGATTAACTTCTATGTAAGATGAAATTTTAAACGTCAATCTGAGATAGATAATTCTGTTTTTTTTTACACTAATGCCAATTTTCGTTATTAACGTATTAAAAAAGAGGTTGTATGATTATCCTAAAAAAATATTATTCGAAAAATTATTTAATTTTTTATAATTTCCACTTTGTAGGTTGAAAGCTATTTTTAACGACACAGGAAACAAGCTTTCCATTTAACTAAGTGAGTTCTGTATGTATAATTGGTTGTAAATTAGTCTGTTATTGTATTGAACAGTAAAACCTTATTTGGTTTTAATATTTTGATTTTAACCATCTGGAAAACTATTTATACAGTACAAACATCTGAACACAATTTATTGAATAACTTTAACAATTATTGAATGTTTACTTTTATTTAGCATTAAAAATAACGAGTTCCTTATTAGAAGTAACCATAGGTAGGTACAAAGTATTTCCATTTACATCATCGTCGACTATGAAATGGTTATCGTGTAGGAAAAGTACCACGTTTAGTATATTGTATCTATGCTTTATATCCGTCCAAAAATAACTAAACGAGGATTCGACTTTTAAATGTGAAATTTCTGTTAAGAATTCATGTATGGATAAATAAATCAAATCGAAAGAGGGATTGACAGCAAATACGCATACTTGTGTGGTGTCTCTATTGTCATATTTCAAATACATGCCACAGAATTGTTCCTTCTTTCTGAGTTCTCCATGTTACGACTTTTAAGAACCAGACTCTTATAAACCCAGAGGACCTAGAGACGTGCTGTAACCAAGGGAAACACAGGGTAATCTACATAGATACAAGGGCGTCTCTTGAGAAGTTAACCAAGTGACAAAGAAGCAACTGAAAGAAAAAGGGACAGAATGGGGTTTTCATTTTGTTTGTTTAGTTTGACGGTTAAGAGAATTGAAAACACTGTCACGTCACAATTTTTAATTGTTTTAAAGAGATTGTTTTGTTCATCTTTATAATACGAGAGCTTGAAGAGAAAATAGAGGATTATTAAATGCCTTTATTTGTAAATGTCCATACTTTCGGTTGTGTAAAACTCTTTAAGTCGCTAAACTCGTTTTTAACGTCAAACGAGCTTCTAATTTTACAATTTCACCTTTATTTCTCAACCTCTGGTAATTTATAACATTATGTTATTTTGTTCGGTGCTCTAAATATTAACACTGTATTTTATCTGTATACTTTGGTTTTGAAGACAGATTGTTGCGATTACCCTCGCAGTTCTAGCTCTTTAATTAGTTTATGCATTAAAATGCAAGACAGATGTTCATAGTCTGAATATCAGGCGAAAAAGTAAATAAGACATATGTTTTCAATACAACACAAAACAACCTTCTTCTAAAGATCAGTTTCCAAGCTCTTAAATGAACTTCCGTCTCGCCTTATTAATTTAAGATGCATCTCCTAGTGGAAAACATTAAAAAATCATGCTATTTAAAACTTACACTACTATCAGATGAAACCCCAAATACACAAATTCTAAGATTTTCATCCCATCCATTTTATGTAATCGTAGCACTAAACAAATTCTTAAACTCAAAAAAGACACTTCAGTATAAACAATTTTCTTACAATATTGGTAATGGTGGTAGAATATTACCCTTTGAATTCTGCTGGTACAAATAGAATAGCTAATTGTGCTTAGACCTCTGGAGAGTAACATACACCTCAAAATAAAATGCTTTTAAAGTTTTCTTTTAGAAATAAAATTTTCCGGAAGCTGAATCAAAAATATTTCATAGTTTAAGAATCTTTAAGCGTGTGATTTGAATAATTAAGTTTAAAGAAAGATACTGTTCCTTTCCAAGGAGAACTTCCATAATTAATGATATTACATTGCAACTGACGCACAACAGAGCGATTTTCTGTCATTACAAAAATAATGCAGTAAAAATTAATTTTAATATTAAAAATATTACATTAAATGTGATATTACAATATATTTACCTAAACAATATACAAGGCAAACATTACTAATAATTTTATTAAATACATAGATAAAAAACTTACGTCGAGTAGGTAAACCTTCGACTTGTACTTTGCTAGAGTACCGTTCTAACCAACTGAGCTACCGAGATGCAAGCTTATAATAATATAAAATACACTTTCCCAATCTCACACAAATTTATATTGTTACTTGGAAAAGTTTGTGAGGCGGGAGAGAGGAGATCGGAAAACGTGGAAGGAGGACTATATATATATATATATATATATATATATATATATATATATATATATATATATAATATATATATACATATATACAGGGTGTTTAAAAAGATGCGGAAATATTAAATGGGGTGATTGCCCAGTTCATTTTATACAATAAAGTTCCTATAAATGTAGGTCCGCAAACGCTTCGTTACCGATTTACAGCGTGTTGAAGTTTAATTTAAAAAAACAGTCAAAATTAGACTTTTCCAAAACGGCTTGAAATATCATAATGAAATTTTACGCGTGTCAATAGCTGTGGTAGACGCATACTTTGCAATACAACACGATGTTTCAGTCGTACCATTAGCGCGCGTATTGGCACGTCACAGGCTATTTTTTAAGAAAAAGTAGGATGCCGTTGATTTCTCTAAAAGTAAAAAATATTTTTTGATTCTCTGTTCAATTGTGAAGAAAAAAGCTCTCTCGACTTTTTATCGTACGACGTACCGTTTTTTAAGTAAAAAAAAAAACATTTTAGTACATGTCCATTTATTACAGAAAAAAATTTTAAAAATCAAGGGTTTCATTCAAGGGCAAAAAACAAATATTTCACCAAACCAAAAATTTTACCAACCAAAAATTACAAAAACTGTTGAAAGTGACCACCCTGAGCTCGGATGCAAGAATCCAATCTTCTCCTCATTGACTGGCGAACTCTCTCAAAACACCTGGATCTGCTTTGATTGCGTTGCACCCAGCAATGATACGATTTCTTAAGTCTTCTACGTTTTTCAATGGAGTAGCGTACACCAAGGACTTCAAATCGCCCCACAGGGAAAAATGAAGAGGATTTAAGTCCGGGGATCGTGCAGGCCATAAGTGAGGTCCACCTCGACCAATGCAACGACCTCCGTATGCTTGTGTTAAGAAATCACGAGCTACTTGACTAAAGTGGGCTGGTGCGCAATCGTGCATATACCACATTGCATCTCTAATTGCTAATGGTACGTCCTCCAGAAATACAGGGAACGTGTTTTCCAAAAATTTGCGATACACCTCTCAGGTAAGTGTGTCTCCCGGGTAGAAATACCGGTCCAATTAGGCAGCCACCCACAATCCCAATCCAAACGTTGAAAGAAAACTGTTGTTGAAAACGATCTTCAACAATTTCATTTGGATTTTCTTCACACCATACATGGTTATTATGGAAATTCCGTATTGCATTTCTTGAAAACTCGCTTCACCGGTGAACAGAATCAACATCAGGAGTTGAGGGATTTGAACCATTTTGTGCAAAAGCCGTTGACAGAATGGGGTACGAGGAGGAAAATCAGCAGGAAGAAGTGCTTGAACGCGTTGTATATGGAATGGATACAACAAATTTTCCTTAAACAAGTACCAAATAGTCCCATTACTTACATCCAAAACGTCAGCAATTTTTCGAGTAGAAGTACCTCGATCTTCTTCAATCATGTCCAGCACATCCCCTTCCAGCTTTACCGTTCTTGCTGTCCTTGGCCTTCCTGCTCCTCCATTTCGTCTTAATGCGCCTGTTCCATAAAGACACCGATGAATACATTCGAAAGTTTTTCTATCAGGAATAATACGGCCCGAAAATCTTTCAGTATACAACCGCCTAGCTTCTAATGCATTCCCATCAGCAAGTTCATACATATAGTGCATGTCGGTCATATCGGCATTCGTATAGCGTTTCATGATAAGGAACTTCAACAAATTCGACACATACAAAATTATTAATCACGAGACTCATTCAATATGTCAGTGAATAAATATTTTGTACGCATGATAAATGGACATGCACTAAAATGTTTTTTACTTAAAAAACGGTACGTCATACGATAAAAAGTCAAGAGAGCTTTTATAAAATATTTTTATTTTAGAGAAATCACCGGCATCCTACTTTTTCTTGAAAAATAGCCTGTCACGTGCCAATACGCGCGCCAATGGTACGTCTGAAACAACGTGTTGTATTGCAAAGTATGCGTCTCCACAGCTATTGACACGCGTAAGATTTCATTATGATATATATATATATATATAATACATATATATATATATATATATATATATATATATATATATATATATATATATATATACAGGGTGGGCCACCACCAACGCGTCGGTCTCTAGCACCCAAACGACTGAATTTTTCAAAATCTGTTTTGGCGAGAATATGTAAGCCTTCTAGGAATACAATCTAAAATTAGTTTGATTTATACAGGGTGATCTACAAACTTGTTACTTATCAAAGTTATATTATTTTAAATAGAATACCCTCCTTTTAATTTTTTTTGAAATAAGGTAGACTTTCATTAGAGTTCCTATACCTAAACCTTACAGTTTCCGAAATATTTAACATTTTTTGAAAATGTAGGGTTGACAAAAAGTTGAAGTATTTTTCGATTCAGAAAAGATGAGACAATCTAATCTAGGTCATCGTAATAAGAATATTTGGAAGTACGTACTCTGTTGTTTATTGTTTCAAATCATAATTTATAAAATACAAAGAATAACGCGTAAAGTTAACAAACTTCAAAGTTCTTTGTTATTTTAAATACAACGCCCAAGAAATTTTTATCGTAATGGAAGTCTTTTGACAATAGTTCGAACTGTATTAGGGTTCCCTATACCTAACTTCAATACTTTTCGAGATATTAGTGTATTTGTTACATTTTTAGAAATTACGCCATTAACTCATGTCGATCAGTTAGAATTCTGTGATTTACAAAGGTTACAAATGTGTTAAACGGTTTTTGGTTTATTAAGGTTATCAAGGTTATACGGTTGCTGGTCTTGAAAAAGACCGTTTTGCATTATGCACCGAGAGCCTGCTGCTGGATTTGTCACTTCAGTAAATGTTCAAACTGGTGACCGTCTTCTTGAATGCATAGTCTAATTCTTTCTTCCAAATTTTGCCTGACTTTTCTTAACATATCTGGAGTAATTGTGTTCACCGCATTTCTAATTCTCTCTTTCATATTGTCTGCAATAGTAGCAGGAATATTGTAAACAATATTTTTAATATAGCTCCATAAAAAGTAATCCATTGGAGTAAGACAAGGCGATCTTGGTGGGCAATGATATGGTCCGTTTCTTCCAATCCATTTGTTAACAAATTTCCTAGTTAAATAATTTCTAACTCTACGATCAAAGTGTGCCGGTGCGCCATCTAATTGTAGCCACATATTCCTCTAATGTTCAAAGGAACGATTTCGAGAAGTGTCCAAAAGTCTCGCTTTAAAAATCTCAAAAATTTTCTACCATTTAAATGACCATTGAAAAGTATGGTCCAATTACCTGATCTCCAATAATTCCAGCCCATACGTTTATGTTCCAACGACTGGCGGTCAACAGTATTAAAAGCATGCCTATTCTCGGTATCATAATAGTGAAAATTATGTCTATTTACCAAACCGTTGTTGTGAAATGTTGATTCATCAGTAAACAAAACGAAATTTAAAAATCTTGTTGATCCCCTATTTTTCAATTGCCCACAAACAGAAATCTATTCGTTGTTGAAAGTCATTGCCATACAAATTTTGATGAATTTCTATGTGATAAGCATGAAATTTGTGTTTTCTGAGAACTCTTCTCACACTTCCTCTACCTAAATCTGTTTGTCTAGCAATTACTCTAGTACTAGTGTGGAATTTTCAGCGATACGATAATACTAAAAACTCACTATCTTCATTGCCAGTTACCGGTTTACTTTTATTAGGTTTTGGATAGGCAGTGTTAGCTGTGGCTCGAAATGTTTGTAAAAGCCTTTCAAAATCTCTCGTATCAGGATGGTTGCGATCAGCGTACTTTTGGGCATAAACCCTTGAAGCCAAAGACAATTTTCATGGCATTCTCCTATCGTCAACACCATATCTACTCTTTGTTGCACTGAATATTTCATGGTAATGAAAAATCATCAATAGTTATAAACACTGTCGTATTTTGAAATACGTCAATATGACAAAAATGTTTATAAATCAAAGAATTGTAACTGATCGACATAAGTTAATGGCTTAATTTCTAAAAATGTAACAAATACACTAATTTCTCGAAAAGTATTGAAGTAAGGTATAGGGAACCGTAATACAGTTCGAACTATTGTCAAAAGACTATTCCATTCCGATAAAAATTTCTTGGGCGTTATATTTAAAATAACAAAGATATTTAACTTTGAAGTTTGTTAACTTTACGCGTTATTCTTTGTATTTTATAAATTATGGTTTGAAACAATAAACAACAGAATACGTACTTACAAATATCTTTATTACGACGACCTGGATTAGATTGTCTCATCTTTCCTGAATCGAAAATTACTTGAATTTTTGACAACCCTACATTTTCAAAAATGTTAAGTATTTCGGAAACTGTAAGGTTTAGGTATAGGGAACTCTAATGAAAGTCTACCTTATTTTTACACCTTATTTCAAAAGAAAATTAAAGAGGAGGGCATTCCTTTAAAATAATATAACTTTGATAAGTAACAAATTTGTAGATCACCCTGTATAAATCAAACTAATTTCAGATTAAAGTCCTAGAAGGCTTACATATTCTCGCCCAAACAGATTTTGAAAAATTCAGTCGTTTGGGTGCTAGAGACCGACGCGTTGTGGTGGCCCACCCTGTATATATATATATATATATATATATATATATATATATATATATATATATATATATATACACACAGGGTGTTTAAAAGAGATGCGGAAATATTAAAGGGGGTGATTGACCAGGTCATTTTATGCAATAAAGTTCCTATAAACATACGTCGGCAAACGCTTCGTTACCGATCTACAGTGAGTTGAAGTTTAATTTAAAAAAACAGTCAAAATTAGATGTTTCGAATACGGCTTGAGATATCATAATGAACTTTTACGCGTGTCAATAGCTGTGGGAGACGCATACTTTGCAATACAACACGTTGTTTCAGACGTACCATTGGCGCGCGTATTGGCACGTCACAGGCTATTTTTCAAGAAAAAAGTAGGATGCCGCTGATTTCTCTAAAAATAAAAAATATTTTATAAACGCTCTCTTGAGTTTTTATCGTACGACGTACCGTTTTTGGGTAAAAAAACATTTTAGTGCATGTCCATTTATCATGCGTACAAAAATATTTATTCACTGACATATCACTGATATATTGAATGGGTCTCGTGATTAATAATTTTGTATGTGTCGAATTTGTTGAAGTTCCTTATCATGAAACGCTATACGAATGCCGATATGACCGACATGCACTATATGTATGAACTTGCTGATGGGAATGCATTAGAAGCTAGTGTGTGGGTGTGTGTGTGTGTGTGTGTGTGTGTGTGTGTGTGTGTGTGTGTGTGTGTGTGTGTGTGTGTGTGTGTGTGTGTGCGTGTGCGTGTGCGTGTGCGTGTGCGTGTGCGTGTGCGTGTGCGTGTGCGTGTGCGTGTGCGTGTGCGTGTGCGTGTGCGTGTGCGTGTGCGTGTGCGTGTGCGTGCGTGCTCGCGTGTGGGTGCGTGCGTGCGTGCGTGCGTGCGTGCGTGCGTGCGTGCGTGCTGCGTGCGTGCGTGCGCGCGTGCGCGTGCGCGTGCGCGTGCGCGTGCGTGCGTGCGTGTGCTGTGCTGTGCGTGTTCGTGTGCGTGTGCGTGCGTGCGTGCGTGCGTGCGTGCGTGCGTGCGTGCGTGCGTGCGTGCGTGCGTGCGTGCGTGCGTGCGTGCGTGCGTGCGTGCGTGCGTGCGCTGCGCGTGCGTGCGTGTGTGTACATATATTAAATACTTTGTAAATTGGGCGGTTAATTGATATTCATAACAAATCAGAAGTGGGATGACTCATGCCTTTGTGTGTAAGATAATAGAATCGTGCGTACCGGCGAAAAACAGGTGTCATCGGGCTTGACATCAGGTGAAACTATAATAATGACGAACTGTAAATCCAAATAACTACAATTTCATAGGCGTTATTATTAACAATTGCAAATAAAAATTAAAGAAGTGATTTTAAGTGTTATTGATTTATAAGAGCGTTACAAATTGGATGTGATCATTATTATACAGAGGCGGTTCTATTTGTTTGTTTGGTGAAAAGTGATGCAATTGCAGATTTATAAAGGCGAATTATAAAAAATATAATCATTATTACACCGCGGCAGTACTATTTGTTTTGTTTGGTGAATATTTATGCAATTGCAGATTTGTAAGAACGTTACAAATTTAATTTAATCATTATTATACGGGGAGTTATCAGGCGCCTTTAACCATTGGTCTCAAGTGCAATTTTGTATTTATAAATTTATAAAGGCGTTATAGTCGATATTGCGGAGTGCTATTATATAGGGCGTTACGAAAAGTTGTAAATAAATTGAAAAGCGACTAACTATTAGCTATAGGTGCAGTTTATGTACTATTTATAAAGGCGTTATATTCGATATTACGTAGCATCATTATAGTACAGGGCGTAACTGAAAATTGCATATATAAATTTCGAGACGATTCTATTTCCCGTTTCAGGTGTAAGTTACATAGTGACTGAATCGTAAAGTCGTTACCAGCTGACAGGGATTACCATAGTACATGGGCGTGACTATAAGTCGTACATAAAATTCAAAGGTGGTTTTAAAGAATCAATTGAGGCGATACAATTTGTTCCAATTATAATAATACATAGGCGTGGTAAAGGAACGGTGTAGTGTGAATTAAATTACGAGTTAATTACTAGGATAGATTTATATCGTGGGCATAATCCATAGTTGTCAATTACTAACAGGCGTCGAAATGTCGGACGACGACGTTTATTAATAGAGACGAACGAGCATCTAATACCTTCTCCGAAGAAGGATGGCGGCTGCCGTCTGGGGTACAGGTCGCACGACACCTGACGGCGAAAGGTTCGCCGACAAGGTGTTGAGAGCGTTTGAGAGTCTTGGGCCCCTGGTGTTAGGGGACCTGGTACTTGCGCCAAGCCCCAGTTCGCAGGCGGCGGGAGGAGTGGCGAGCGGGTATAGTGTCAAGACCGAGGCGGGCAAGGGAGTAGAGTAACTTTCCCAAGCGGGCCGTGAGATTTTAATAATCGTCTTCAAAAGTGGGAATTCCGTCTCTTGCATCGTGCGTGGAATATCAGAGGCGTACAGATTAACACAAACGCGGCGAAATACGCTACACCAGACACGCTGTACAACAATGTCCTGGCTGGGCTAGAGGTGTATAAGGAGGAGGCACCGACGTCAAGGCCTTCAACGTCTGGGTTGTCCAGCCAGCAGGTGTGCAAGGTGGACAGGCCACCCATGAGACACCAGTCACCACAGACGGTGGTGCGGGAGCTGACTCAATGTTACAATTGTCAGAAAATGACGACCTATTCCTCCAAGGAATGTCTCTTGGAGCGGAAGCAGATGGCAGCGATGTGATGCAGCCCGGCATATATTAGCGACGTGACCCAAGAAGGTGGCGGCGGAAAACGGCGGCAACGTAAAGATAATTCTGCTCTAACCTACTAACACGTTTTATAAGTTGGCGTATGTGGTTGACTCCCCACTCAGGGCGCGAACATGGTATTATTGCACTGGCGGCAGCGAAATGATTGGTGTTAACCGAAAGGGGAGACAGTGAAGGCGTGGCACTCAGGGACTTTGAGGTGGCCCAGTGCTAGGTTAAGTAAGGTGTTATTTGTCGTCAAGGTTGATAGGATACAACTACCAGCAGGGCGTTGGTGCCAGATGTAGGCATGGGGCGTATAGAACTGCTTATTGGGAGGCGGCTCTCCAGGCACCAAGATTAGTGCTGGCGGTTAGGGTCGGAAAGGCGTGACATCAGCGTATTTTTAGGTCGACTGGCAGTGGAGGCAGAAGAGCCTAAGCGTTATAAAGTTCGTATGGCAGCGGACTTCACATGCGCACCAAGGTCCTCCTCAGTGGCGGTAGTTGTGGCAACCGGTGGTTCCCCAGACGGAGACTGCACAAAGGCGTACAATTACATACTGAGCGCATCCCATATTGCGGCGGACCGGCCAGAAATGGTGCTGGTGTCAAATTGCAAAGACTCGTTCATCCAGTGGGAGAAGGAACACCTACTGGCGAGGGCGGACCATTCATTGAAAGGTGGGATATATATATATATATATATATATATATATATATATATATATATATATATATATATTATATATATATATATATATATATATATATATATATATATATATATATATATATATATATATATATATATATATATATATATATATATAGTTGCGGTGTTGTAGGCGAAATCTAATAGTTTTCAACAGGCGAGGAAGATGTCGGATTAACTTACGTAGGCGAAACGCAAATAAAGTTGACCACCGACATACCAGTGCATTATAGACATTATAGGTTGTCATCAGAATGGGCGTTGGTGAGTCAGAAGGTACGAGCACTAATATAGGTATGCGTTATCAGGGAATCTAATCCGGCGTATGCGACTCCTATAGTATTACTTCCCAAGAAAACAAGCGAAACAATTTGATGCGTAGAATATATGGCGTTACACGCGATCACGGTGAAATATCGATATTCGTTTCCGCTGACTGCAGACCTATTGCACAAACTGGTGGGCTGTTACGGTATAAACTGGTAGTAAGACCAGGTAACAGATAAACTTGGCTTTTGTACGACTTTCCAGTGGCCGGGTATGAGTCAGATGTTAATTAATTTGTACACCGAAGGATGGTATACCAGACATAAGTCAAAATAGGGTAGAAATCGTCATAAAACCGGAAATGGGCGTCAGGATATTTGAAATGTCACAATAAATACCCAAATAACTTGCTTACCCATACGTAATCTTCACAGGCGGCCCCAGGACCAGCAGATCTTTCGCCAACCTGAAAGGCTTCAAAACCAATATCTGAACACTTGTTCCATTTAAACCAAACTCGCTATAATTACGTTAATTAATGAGGAAATTAAACAATAAAACGAACATTGCTTGTCCTTCGACGCTGTGTAATTATAGGTTCACAAAACAAGAATTACACAAGTCCAATAACCTAAATAAATATAATGTACATAAAATAAATAACAATACAAGAACAGAAGAAATTCGGAGACAATATAAGTGCAAAAAGAACGGCATCAAACAACTTACTTAAATTTGGCTGGTCTTCTAGCTAGAGTATGCAACAGATCGCCTTCTAATAGACCTACCATAATTTCAATATAAACGTTTGTCAATCTTGTATAACATTGAAACAATACACTTCAAATAAATTTGGTTAATTCTCTGCATGAAAGCACTGGCCTTATAAATTTAACCAACAAAATTATCAAGAGTGACCCACGAAAAGAAAAGCCGTGAGTTCATGCATTTATTTTATACCTAAATAACATAATAAACATAAAGCGAAACAAAAAATACCCACAATTTTATTTAAATTTCCTCAATCACCACATCCAAGAAAAACACAAAACTTACCTTAAGTGCAAAGTCCCTTTGGTTACACAGAATCTGGGACGGACTATAACCTCGACGATACGGTTGTTGCTGGGGATGTTTGCGATATTAAGCAACGGCCAAAGGCTGCCTTTTGCTTCTGTCGTTGCTTGATTCGATTTCCAATTGATTGTGTACGTTTATGTCTACATTGACACGTAATTCGTTCATTTAACTTTATTTACTTTAACTATGTTATTCAATCGAAACGATTTACAGTACGTTACTTGTTCACTTTATATCACGACTATACAAGCTTGGGTTAATTCTTATAGTTTTAAATTACAACATTTTTTATTTATTTAAAGCAGATTATTTGTTTACGAGCGCACTGTGAACTTAACGTTTATAACCTTGAAAAGAACGTTGTATTTTTCCACAAAGAAAAGCGAAATCTTCTCCAGAGGAAAGCGTCAGCACTTGGTACTTAACATCCAGCACTGTTCTGGATCTCTATAAATATAACCCTAAGGACTAACTCCACGTCACAATAGATTGGCGTCGTGAAGGTTGAACAATTATATAATCCCTTAATGGAATTTTGGAAGATAAATGACATCTTTTAACGTGAGTTCTTTCTACAGGGCCTCAGGCGTCGCCCTGGTGCTACAAACTACATCTCAGGAAAAATAATGCATTTCTCACCCTCGGTGTATAATATACTGTTTTGCAATCATGTATTTGACAGCATATCATTATAAAGTGCAGTATAATCAGTAATTAATTAATCAGGCCCGCGTATCTCATGTTAAGGGAATGAAGTTGTCTTTACCTTCTCAATAAACGACTTTCTTGATTATCTACACATTCGTGTTCGTATGGGATTTACAAATCACATTAAATCATAATCTTTTGCATTAGATAACGGCAAGATCGTTCTTATAGGGTACAGTGATATTTTCAAAACACCTGATTTGGGTGGCCATGTTAACTTACTGTATGTACGTTTCTTTTTATTATCGCTAAATTTTTATTCATATTTAAGCTTTATTGTTATTGTAGAAACTGGTTAGATGAGCACTAGGATTTTGTGAAATGAAACAAGAATGGATCGGCTAAGCATGGATAGGGTGTTGTGATTTTATCAAGGTCGACTATATTGGAGTTCATTCAATTGGGTTACTTTACATGCACCTCCCTACCACATCAAAGTAAGAAAGTACGTAAAGATCTCAACAAAAGCTCAGCTTAGAACAGAATGAATAATGTAGCTATGCTAACGGAAATGGTTAATAGTAGTTCCAACCTCGCTCTCTATACAGAAGCAATACGCTTAAAAAGGACATTTACAAAAGGTCTGAAGTAAAATAACAGCACTCGACCTTTATTCGCATTTTGTTCCTGTTATTACTTATGTATCAAATGTGCATATCTTTTATATATCAGAGTGGCATAACCACTTTTAACTAACCTAAGACCTTGTCCGTAATTTTAGATAATTGAACTCTCGTTGTTAGGATATCGTCATTGCATAATATTATATCTATAGAAAGTAAACCTAAACTCCAAAAAAGAATGAATAATGATAAACATTAAGACGTTCCACAGGAATTAGCAAAATTTATTATTTTCAAAGTATTTCTAAAAATAAGTTATACTTTAAGCAGTACGTGAACCAAAAACCAAATCACCTGTTAAAGACAGACAAAGAAAAACAAAATAAAACGAATTTTTCGGCGTAAAACTGGCAAAGTGTATCACAATGTGGCAACTCTACTTAACCACTAATATGCCACATCCTAATGCGATTAGCAAATAAATAAGTAAAATGTTAAAGAAACAGAAGTACGTGAATAGGAACGGGAAACCACAGTGTAAAGTTCGAGAACCAATGATTCATTAGGAAAAATTTTAGGAAAGAAACTTTGTAGCGTATCAATTTAACGTAAAGGATCTAGGCGACTTAATTCTTACACGGTATTTTATGGTTATAATGTAGCAATTATTAGCTTGAAATTATAGCGCGCAAGAGCGATGAATATTGCATGTAGATGAAAAGTGCAAGCTAAGAATTTTGGGTTTGCTTCGATTCAACTTTTTGTTAAACTACCGACTTGTAACGGCGGAAGAGCTCTGTTTGAGCAAATGAACGTTAAGGTTGTAACGACAGCGCACTTCTCGGTTTCCGGTTGTCAGGTAAGCACCCATATTTATGCGTGTGACAATAATTGGGACATAGATACAAAAGCGCCTTCCTAAAATTTGCAAGAGCGGATATTGGAATTACGTGTAACCTCGCTGTCAGATCCGACAAGCTTTGCTTCTCCACTGTCACCGAATCCCGTGCGGAAACAAAATGCCTGTAGTTTTCTGGTAGTGACGTTATAATTTTCGTAATAACCATTTTCTCAGGAACTTCCCGTTGGCTTGCTTAATCTTACACACATTATCTTCTATCTTAGCGAAAACGTAGCCATATCTTCTTCCATTGTGTACTGCATTGCAAAAACTTTTGTTGCAGAAAATGCAATGATGTTTCAGATGTTTGTTCGTAAATTGTGTGTAGCTTATCCCATATTTCTTTAGCTTTTCACAATTTATAACCTGCAGCAGGACTTTATTTGATAATCTTGTTACAAGAACGCTTTGAGCTTTAGCATCCTTTTTTAGCCAGTCTGCTTTTTGTGCTTCTTCGGTCTGCTCTGTTATGGTACCATCCACCACACCAAAAATACCAAGTGCTTTTAGTATAACCTTCACTTGAAATTTCCAACTTGCCCAATTTATTAAACCTTGGAGCTGCAGATTTGCTGATGTTGTAATAGACACTTTCCATCTTTTCACGTAAATAAAATGCTCTTCCCTTTTTTTTTTATTTCGTTTGACCACTCTGTTTTCTGATTTTAACCACAGATTTATGCTACTCTAGCGCAGCTTTTATCCCAACAAATACTTCTTCAGTACTGTGCCCATAACCTATTGGTTTTCGTATAAGTTGAAGAAGCAATGTTTAGATCAACTTTATTACCAATTTTCCCTTTCTCTGGACATTCTGAAACCTCTATCCATGTGTTATTTTCTCTTAAGGTATCTAATTCTTTCTTTATGGCTTTTGACCAATTTTCTCTGTTTCTTCCCTTTATAGCTTCTTCACATGATTTCGGTTCATTATGATTACTCAGGAAATTTATTTCAAAATCATCTAACCACCTTGGTCGTCTTCTAGCTCTTTCAATTTCCATTAAATTTGTATCGTCTGGTTCGATTTTTTCATCTTCACTCCCTCTTTCTTTTCCTTCTCTAGTCTCTGTAATTTCTGACAGTCTTTGTTCTGTTTCATGTACTTGTTCTTTGTCATTTATTCGTTCAATTTCCCATCCTTTTATAGTAGTATCAACTAGTTCTGTTTCGTCATTAATCTTTTGTTCTTCTTCTTTTATTTTTATCCTTCAGTTATGTGTTAAATCTTGTTTATTTACTTTCTTTTCATTAATAAAAACCACGTCACGTTTTATTAATACATTATTGTTTTTTTGAAAATATATTCTGTACCCTTTTGTGTTTTCTCCATACCCAACAAAGAATCCCAACCGACTTTTAGGGTCCCATTTTTTACTCTACTTTTGCCTGTCCTCTTTAAGACAAACACGGTGGTATTAACTGCTTCTATTGAAGACAATGATACAGCAATTTGCTTCTTACAATACCAAGACAATACTCAATCAAATAAAATTACAACGAAACCAGATGTAGATTTTCTGACTTTCACATCCGCTGCCCAATCAGCATCAACAAAACCTACTATTTCGTTTTTTGTACTACAACTATAAACTAAAGATACATCTAAAGTTCCCTTTACATAACGCAATACTCGTTTTAATGATTTATATAAAGCCATACTAGCACAATGCTGGTATCTGCTAAGAAAATTTACCGCGACACTCAAATCAGGACGAGATCCTGAAACTGCATAAAGTAAACTACCTATTAGTTGTCTACATTTTTTTTTAACTTCTTCGCTTTTACTATTTTTTCTAGCTAGTATTTCAAATTTAAAGTTCTGTTGTAAGGGAGTATCTATAGTTTTACAATCTGTCATACTAAATTTTGAAATAGTTCCTTTGATTTACAACTGTTAAACCTTTTTAAATCTTGTTTTATATTGATTGTTGTAACTGATTTATTGAGAATGAAAATAATCTTGAGAGCACCTGTCCAATTCTACGAAACGTCATCGTGAGGCATATTAAAAACAGATGAGCGGTTTAATGAAGGTATAACACAAACGGAGCTTTGTGAAGTTCACGAAATTGTGTTACTTACTTTAATAAACAATTACAAGAAAATTAATCTCATGTGAGATTTAATACTAATCGGGCTGATAAGTAAATTCCTAATGTGACGAAAAGAAGCAGAATCGATCTGTAGAGCTCTTATCCGAATTACTGAAATTTTATGAAGTCGTAAACTCCTACGGTCTGTTTAGAACGCTAATTTAATAATCCCCCTTTTTAGAGCTGTAGAAAATTAAAACTTTTGTAATAACGTATTACAGTATTAGAAATTATAACGCATCTAACGACCGTTTAGGCTAAATTTAGGAAGCATGTAATGTGTTGTGGGACATAAGAGATGAATAAGATAACGTTTAAGCTGTCAAACCGTTTCAAGAATACACTCAGGTTGTGAGACGATAAATGAAATATGGAACACTGGGACTATGGCAGAATCTGTAACAAACAAATACCCCACGTACCATCCAATATTAAAAAAACACTGAACGCGTTTCAATAGCTACGCTATAATCATCAGCGGTCTCCGTTCTGTGATACTCTGGTAAGAAGAAGAAATGGCAGTATTAGAAATTATAACGCATCTAACGACCGTTTAGGCTAAATTTAGGAAGCATGTAATGTGTTGTGGGACATAAGAGATGAATAAGATAACGTTTAAGCTGTCAAACCGTTTCAAGAATACACTCAGGTTGTGAGACGATAAATGAAATATGGAACACTGGGACTATGGCAGAATCTGTAACAAACAAATACCCCACGTACCATCCAATATTAAAAAAACACTGAACGCGTTTCAATAGCTACGCTATAATCATCAGCGGAGCGGACTCCCGTTCTGTGATACTCTGGTAAGAAGAAATGGTAGTAAACTAGATATAGATATGTATCGTTAGGGAACTAGTACTAAAAGATTCATAACTAATGACTCAAAACACTGTAGACAGCGTAAACTCGAGGCTTTTAACTTTTTGGTTCATACACTGCTTAATTTTCCTCTTTAAGTTAAAAATTATAATATAGAGTTGGGCACTATTAAAGAAATTGCGGCATACAATGGGTTTTCAGATGAAGTGGTTACGAATATACTTAGGAGGGTTAAAACTTAACTACATTAGGTAACGCTAGAGAACAAATAGAAACAAAATGTATAAAATTACCAAACTATCCTGCTTATACAAAAAATCCTTTCCAAAATTAATTTGAAAACAGTCACTGCTTCAGATAATAGTTTGCAAGCTCTTTTAGGCAATACAAAGGATACTGTGGATAAGCACGGTAGGTCGGGAATTTATAAGATTAATTGCAAAAATTGTGAACAAATATGTGTGATGCTAACTAAATGACCTACTAAATTCGCTCAGCTCATACAAAATACAAACGTTGGTACAAGTCTGCCGTAGCCCTACACATGTTTGATAAAAATCATGTAGTAGATAAGGTATCCTTAATCAAACATGTTTGTAATAGGCACGAACTTGATTGTTATGAAGTTTAGAGATCTTCAAAAACAAATAAATTCTAATGAATAATAACGATGAAGGACCTTTAGGCTACTCAGAACTCATTAAACTTTCACTTTCACTGTAACCAGATATATATATATATATATATATATATATATATATATATATATATATATATATATATTAGAAATTTTCTTTAGTTCGCCCTGGTCCACCACTGATGTTTCAAACGCATTCGGTGTTCTTTAATTTCTTTTTTAATTTTTGTATAGTACGTGTGTTTATTTTGTTTGTTAGACGAATAAATTTTTTAATTTGGGGTAGGTACATTGCACAAAGAAACGAGATGCTACTGGCATAGTGCGTAATAAAACAAAGGATGGAGGCAGCACTTGTCAATAAAGGTATTGCTGTATTTTACACAAATTTTTAGTAATTTAATCTAAATTATATGCATTCAGTAGTCTATATTTAGTTTAGTAATATTCCAATATCAGTATAACGAGTAACGTAAAGGTTCTGGTTCATTTTGTAAACGAAATGTCAAAATGAGTGTTATTTTGTCGGCGTAGTTTTTTTCATAAGTATAAAAATTACGACAAATCAATAGAGCACAGTAAAAGAGTTGCTTGTTTTAAGCAAGAAAATTGCTAGTGTTAAAAAGTTATTATTAATTTTATTAAATACATGAATAAAAATAAAAAATACTTATCATTTTTGGGTTTTTTAATGGTGTATTTTAAATTATACAATCTAAACGTTTCGATAACACTTACAGCTATTTTCGTCAGTAGTAATATTTGTTAAAATTGTTTACAACGCCTTTAACAACTTTAACAGATATTACTACTGGCGAAGATAACTGTAAGTCTTATCGAAACCATTAAAAACCCAAAAATAAGTATTTTATTATGTGTGATAATAGTGAAAGTTTACATTTTCATACACAAATAAATAGTTTACCTCGAGTAGGATTTGAACCTATGACCTGTACTTTGCTAGAGTACCGCGCTAACCAACTGCGCCATCAAGGTTCAAGCCCCAATCGATGTAAACTTTGTCTTTATGTATGTAGAACTGATGTCAATTCTAAATATAATATATTTAGAATTTACATCATCATTCCAAATATAATGTATTTAGTATGTACATTAGTTCTACATACATAAAGACAAAGTTAACATCGATTGGGGCTTGAATCTTGATGGCGCAGTTGGTTAGCGCGGTATTCTAGCAAAGTACAGGTCGTAGGTTCAAATCCTACTTAATTACATATTTACCTTTGAACTTATTCGTTCATAACAGAAAATTATAATTTAATGTTAGTATTTAGCTTCAATTGATTTCATGGAGATCGTTTTGCGGATTTGTGGTAAATATTAATGCTTTTTGCGTAGTGGTACATAGAAAAAAAATTACCTGAGGCACAGAAAATCAGTTTATTTCATTTAAATTATTCCATTTGAGAATGTAGATAATGGCATCATACGGGAAGTAAGAGCTATTTAACTGAATTGATGTTCGGGTTAATCTATCGAGTAGTGGAGTAGTGGTGACACGATATGCTTAGCATTCGGGAGGTAATGGGTTCGATTCCTGTTACCGTCTACCCTGTATGAGGTTTTTTCAGGGAGTTTTCTTCATACACATGTAGCGGCACCGTCTCTGTGTATAGTCATACCATGTGCGGCTACGTAGGCGAATTATGTGGTAGTATATTCTCCCTGAGAACCATAACTCCGTTCCTTCCGAACCTATTCTAACCACACCGATTCTTAATCCCACGTAATGTATGTACGTATGCTGGGAATACATAATTGTGGTTGAAGGAGCTTGGAAGGCTGAAACAGTCCACCCTCCCCCCTGGAGTAGGGAATGAAATATGAGGCGTTTCCTTTCTTTTTCGTTCGGGTTAACCTCCAGGCTTCATTCTAATGCAACCAAAAATAATGATCGGTGGCTAGACCATTTTGTAAAAAATTCAGACAATTGCAATTTAACCTATTTTAATTTTATTATTAAAATTAAAAAAAAACTATTAAGTGTGGTGGGAAGTCGTTTTAATAATTTAATATAACGTTACCAGTTTGGCAAGGTTTGAATGTTTTTGCTTGTTGCATATTGGTAAACTATCCTTAATCGAGCTAAACATAAACAACACAGTCAGTTTTGCAAGAGTAGCATTGATCACATTTAAAAGACAGTATATTTCTATTATTAATAGCTAGCGTATGTGGGCAATTTGGCCATTAGTAACCCGTTGTTGTGATAATGCTTAAAGCCAGGGCTAAATAGATTTATATCTTGGTCACATTTAAATGTAATTTAAAAATGAATTTCACACAAAATATGTTACATTTTACGCAAAGTATTGGTTTTCACTGAATCTAGGAGATTACAGGCTCTCCTGCCGGCTCGTCAGTCAACTTTTATACCATGCTAATAGTGTAAAGGAACCTAGTTTATGCATTATGAAAATGATTAGTCAAACATGTCGTATAAGATATCATTATAGCGTTTCGAATTAAGGTTTAAACGAAAATCGGAGTTTAAGCCCTATGTGACTTATGCATGAAAAACTAAATCGTAATCACACGCAAAGTAGTCAACTGATATGAAAAGTTATCACGCTAACGTGAAGTGGCATTCTAAAACGAAGTAAACGCAATTTAGGCCGGAAGAGAGGCACAGATTTTGAGATGTCATTTTACTCAGTATGCCTCCTACAGGGTACTTGGATATGTATATTCTTATATCAAAACAATTTTTTGTAGAGAGCGCACGGTTGTTATTCATCTTAAAATTAGATAACATTGAAGTGCAAATTAATAGTTTTAATATAATTTCAGCCCGGCTGCCAAGTCCATTTGATATATTGTATTCAAAAAATAAAATAATAAGCCTGCGTTTGTCCATAATGTGCAAATGGTCAGGTGTTTTTGTATTAAAAACGTTTTTCTACGATTCTAAACAGGCTGTCATTAGTAAGTATACATACAGGGTGTGGCATTAGGCCGTCAAAGTACGATATATCCGTTATTAAAGAAGAAATCAAAAAAAGTTATTTACAAAAATTATAGGCAACCTCAAACTTCACATTATAAAATTATTTTCGTATTTACAGGGTGTTACATATTACCAGGGTCAACCAAACATACTTTTTTTTTAAATGGGACACCCTATATATTATTTCAAATTTAGATTAAGCTCATCTCCCCCATACTTCTAATATAGGGTTCCATCACGTTATACAGGGTATTTCAAAAGTTATGGTCAATTGTACTCGAAAATCATTCCCATTTCAACGTCCTGTATTCCCTAGACAGAACAACCTAACATTAATTTTTCCAGGCAGAACTTTTTGACATTGGTACAGTGCTACGAGAATGTGCTATTTATTTCTTTATTATTGCACCAATTGAATATAGAGCGAGCCAAAACTCGAACACATGATTTTGTGAATTTTTTCAAACGAATCACCCTGTACTTTATTTTAAAACGTGAAAACACACTTTATGTTCTTTCATTTTTATTAAGCACCCCCTATAGCTAAAATCGTTAATTTTGGGGATAATATAGCTAGTGCTATGATTATCATCGGTGATTGCTCGAGTTAAAACCGATGAAAATTTTCTACAGCTTTAAGGTGTGATATCATCGATTATTAATAACAACACGTGTTATATTTGGTAAGAGAATATAATGAACGTTAAAATAAAATCATAACGCGTGTTATATTTGGTAAGAGAATATAATGAAGGTTAATAGAAAATATCTTTTTTAAAGTTTACAATTTTAAACGATCTGTCACTGTGGTAGTAAATATTACAGTTGCAAGATAATCAATACAATTATTTACTTCTTTGAAACTGTTTGTCACTTTGACAGTAAACTATTTTATTCATTAAAACCATGCGACAGTCAACATGGGGTGATGAAATTATCACCGATTTGATAGCCTATTCTGTGATTTTGTTTTTGTATTTTAACCAATGAAAGTAATCAAAAATGTATCATGTGACATGTGAATTATATTCTCAGTCTAATAACAGAAAGAGAATTTTTTAACAATTTCTATTATAACAAGTTAGCCGTGAACGAATGACAGATATTATCCAGTAATAATTAGTAGCTTGTCAGTTAACAAACTTCTTTGAGATGGAGTAGTGTTTATTAATTTGTAAACACTTAAATACTTGAAAAATCTGGAACACAGGAACTGTGGCAGGATCTGTAAGAAACAAAATATACCCATTTTGTTTGTTACTTAAATAGTGTTTGAAATGAACTTTCCTGTTGGGGAATTAACAGACATGATATCGGTACTGGGAGAATTTATGAAAAATTGTTTATTAGCACAAAGAATTTAGAAAGAAAGATGTTCCACAGGAAGAGACAACCCGAGAAAATAACGTAAAGGTTAGTAGATCGTTTTAATCCTACGGGTTCAGTAGTTTATGAAAAAAGGAAAGAACAAAACCTGTACTTAACGAGGAAAATGAATTTAATGTGATGCTTGAAGTTACGCATAATCCACATGTTATTACTCGTGAAATCCCGCGTCAGCATGATATTAGTGACAGGTCCGTTCGAATAATACTGCGTAAAAATAAGACGCATCCATACCATACCCAGTTGCATCAAGAGTTACTCGAAAATGACTATCCCAGAAGGGTTGCTTTTTATGAATGGACTCAACAACAAATTCACAAACAGGCGGATTTCTTTGATTTTGTCCTCTTTGGAGACGAAGCTACGTTACATAAAAATGGAACTGTGAATAGACACAATTTCCATTATTATTCGACAAGTAATCCCCATCTTATAGCAACTCATAGTCAAACTAGGTGGTCTTTGAATGTTTGCGATGGTATAGTTGGAGATCACGTAATTGAATCACATTTTTTCGATGGAACAGTGAGTGGTCAGGTTACACCATGGAGCTCCGGTACATCACACTAGATTATTTCATAATCATATTAATACCCATTTTCCTGGAAAATGGGTGGGAAGAGGCGGACCCATTTCATAGCCAGCTCGTTCACCAGAGTTAAGTAAAATTGACTTCTTCAAGTGGGGTTATGTGAAAAACCGTGTGTATCAGATACCTCCAACTACACAAGATGATATGAAGAATGGAACACGAGAACCATTCCAGAGTATTAATGTAGAAATGTTAAGAAACATCAGTCGAGAATTTGAAGATCGAGAGCAATGCTGTATTGATGTTTTCGGTGGACATTTTGAACATTTATTATGAAATTAATTAATTTTATAAGAATTTTGTCTTAATAATAATTTTTCACGCTTTTATTTGTTCACGGCTAACTTGCCTTAATAGAAATTTTTAAGAAAATCTCTTTCTGTTATTGAATTGAAAATATATCGGAAATTAACGATTTTAGCTATAGGGAGTGCTTAATAAAAATGAAAGAACATAAAGTGTATTTTCACTTTTTAAAATGAAATTTGAAAAAATGGAATGGAGTTTTGGCTCGCTCTATATTCAATTGGTGTAATAATAAAGAAACAGCACTTTCTCGTAACACTGTACCAATGTCAAAAAGTTATGGCCGGAAAAAAATTATCGTTAGGTTGTTCTGTCTAGGGTATACAGGACGTTGAAATGAGAATTATTTTCGTGTACAATTGACCATAACTTTTGAAATACCCTGTATGAGGTAATAAAACCCTGTATTGGAAGTATGGGGGAGATGAGCATAATCTAAATTTGAAATAATATATAGGGTGTTCCACTTAAAAAAAAGTATGTTTGCTTTACCCTGGTAATATGTAACACATTATAAATACTTTTAATTTTATATATGAATATGAATTTTATAATATGAAGTTTGAAGTTATCTATAATTTTTTTAAATAAATTTTTTGATATCTCCTTTAATAACGCATATATCGTACCTGCCGCACCCTGTATATATGCTATACATATACTACAGATAAAAAGGCATACCGTTTGCGCATGTCCAAGAGCATTAAAAATAAACTTGTTTAATCACTCTTAGTTAACAAAATGGCCGTCATTTTAATCAATTCAAATTGTATTGCAATAACAAATTTAGGTACAGAAAGGACGATATGTAAAATGGGATACGAGTTTAATGGGATTGTTACAAAAATGTAGTAACTTTCTGTGATTTTAATCAGTATGCGTCTTTGCCATTATTTCTATTGACACGTATTGAGATGATGTGTTGAAGGGCATGCCGTTTCATATGGTCCAAGTATACCTTCATGAAATCAGAACACAGAGGGCCAAAAGTACCGCATAAATTCATTTAAAAATTAGGTGTTTGTTTTCTGGAAGAACTCTCGGACACGTCGATTTAAATTTTTTGTAGCAATTTTTTTGATGCTAAGTGCATGTATACAGGGTGGCCCAAAACTACCAACTTGATTTTTTCACATTAAAATACCTAGTTTTTATTTCATTTTTGGATTCTGCTTTAAATTTTAAATAAGTTTTATGTACCACTTTTATCCATTTTTTGACGTAACACACATGTATACAGAGTGACCCATGTAGAAAACAAATTTACCTTTTCATTCTTTTTATGGAACCCCAAGTATATTATGACGTTTTTGAGTTCTCTGAGAAACTCTGAACATATTAGATGTAACACACTCATATCCAAATTCAACAGTGTTCGAAAAAATTACATAAAATAGAAATAACCACAGTACTCTAATACTTAATAAACAACAATGTTTAAATTCAACAGATCTCGAAAAAAGTTATAAAAAATAGGAATAACAATAGAACTATTAATACTTAATAAATAACTATATAAACTACTATAATCTAATGTATTAAATGTTCGAACTGTGCCCCATTGACGTCTTGACAGTGGGCAAGCCGCAATTCAAATTCCTCAAGAACTTTACTTATTATTGGAGGAGGTATTTGTTGAGCTTCTTGAATAATATTATTTTTTAAGTCTTCTATATTGTTGGGCTTATTTAAATACATCCTATGTTTCAGATAGCCCCATAAAAAAAAGTCCATAGGGGTGAGTTCAGGCGATCTAGCAGGCCACTCTAATGGCCCCCTTCGTCCAATACATCGAAGAGGAAATGTTTCGTCTAAATATTGCCGTACCTCTATGCTGAAATGTGGCGGCGCACCATCTTGTTGAAACCATATTGGCTCATTTAGAATGTTTGGATTATTTGCATTTGGAAACATAAGACAAAGTTTGGGTACCAATTCATTTCTCAAAAATTGCATATAGCGTTGGCCTGTTAAAGTATCCTCGGAGAAATACGGACCTATGACTCTATCTCTTGCAATACCGGCCCAAACGTTCACACTCTGAGGATATTGGGTGTGAGTTTCAATGGCCCAATGAGGATTGGTAGATGACCAATAGCGGCAATTTTGTTTGTTCATCATACCATTTAGGCAGAATATCGATTCATCAGAAAAAACTATTTCTCTAGAAAAAAACCGGTCATCATTGCAGTGGTTCATAAAAACTTCGCAGAATTCTAATCGACGATATGGATCGTCTTCGTTAAGTTCGTGGATTGATTGCATTTTATACGGGTGATATTTTTCTTTTTTTAAAATTCTTCGTACCGACGACTTTCCTATGTTACTATCCAGGGCTATTTCTTGAATTGGTTTATGAGGATTTTCTTCAATGGACAAAAGAACGTCTAATTTCTTATTCTCGGAAATCGAGGATCGACCAGATCTGGGAAGGTCTCTTACATGCCCTACTTCTCAAAATTTTTTTTCAATTCGGCGTACAGTATATTGTGATATTCGATAGTCAGGATATTTAGCATTGAATAGTTCACAAACTTCTTTTTGAGCCCTAGTTCGATCGCCGCATCCTATCATGATTAAAATCTCTATTCTTTGAGTTTCACTTAACTTGGCCATTTATTTTTCACTTTAGCAATATGTATAACAACTATTGTAAGAATAAACAGAGCACAAAGATAATAACTGTTTGACAAAATGTTACTACTGAAACCAAATTTAAGGTCAATTTGAAAGTATTACATAAATGTCATCCGCAAATGTTTCAATAACAGTTGAATATCGACATGGGTATATTACATAAAATATGTTTCTACATTAATAGTTCTATCGTTCTTTCTGTTTTATGTAATTTTTTCGAACACTGTTGAATTTAGATATGAGTATGTTACATGAAATATGTTCAGAGTTTCTCAGAGAATGTCATAATATACTTGGGGTTCCATAAAAAAAATGAAAAAGTAAATTTATCTTCTACATGGGTCACCCTGTATACATGTGTGTTACGTCAAAAAATGGATAAAAATGGATAACTAAAAACAATATTTGTCGTGTTCCAGCATTTTCATGAAAAATATATCCTTCAGCTTTTAATAAATTTATGCGGGACTTTTTACCCTCTCTTATGTGTATTTCTCGATAACTGTTAAGTTTGGGTATAGGACATGGTACATAAAACTTACTTAAAATTTAAAGCAGAATCCAAGAATAAAATAAAGAATAGGTGTTTCCATTTGAAAAAATGAAGTTGGTAGTCATAAATTATTTTTGGGCCACCCTGTATACATGAACTTAGCATCAAAAAAATCGCTACAAAAAATTAAAATAGACGTGTCCCAGCGTTTTTCCAAAAAACAAACACCTAATTTTTAATTGAATTTATGCGGTACTTTTGACCCTCTCTGTATAATAAGGTAAAAGACTATGAAATCTGTATATAATAAAGTAAAATATAAAACGGTATACTAGTTGGACGTGTTTTAGATAGTAAAATTTAATAAAAGCGTTCCCAAATTCTGCCGCTTTGTATACAATTGGCAACAATGACGTGTCTTAGGGCTACGCAGATGTGACACGGCACAGCTGACAATAACCGAAAACAGACAAACGCCTCAGACGAGTATTGCATTTTCTCAGCAGCATAAGCGTTTAGGCAGTAGTTTATCGAAATGAATGAAGAGGAAAGTTTAAAGGAACCCTTACTGAAGAGTAAAGTGGAAAAAAATTTTTTTTTGTGTGTTTGCGTTCTGGTTACACTGTAAAACTCTTTACGGTAACTTCTTTATTAGTGTTCAGAAACTTTGAGGTTAAGACGTCGACATCGATTAAAATATAGTGACCGTACTCTTCCAACAGAAGTGAATGCCACCGCTGGATAACATTCAGTGTGTTACAGCACGTTCAATGTCATTAAACAGAATTACAAATTGGATGTATCTGAAACAATTACCTACTACTTTTTCATATAAAGCGTGTTAGTGTGGCATAATGGTGATAGAGGTGAAGAATTTGTAATGGAAACATTAGAGATTCGAATCTCGCGCCGTATATGACGTTAATGGTTATTGGTTATTCGTATTTGAACATGATTAATATTAAGATAAAAAGCTTGTTTCGATGAGTATTTGCATAGTAAATTGGAAAGCTTTTAAATATATGCGGTAATTTGCGGGTATGACTGTTTTGTAAAAGGGAGCAAGTGGAAACGCTGTTACAATGATGTGTATTTGTTAGTCAGTCGCACTAAGTAAGCGATCAAGAAGGGTCGCATTAAATAAGCGATCAGAGTTGGTAGAATTGAAAGTAACCAAACGGTTGAGAAGCGATAACTGTAGCTTAAGTTATGCTGAAATTTAAATTGTGAAATTATAACGAAAATCCAGTTGATATAGTGATAAGTGATGTTTTCCTTACTAATGCGAAGAAAAGCTAAAAAGAATTAAAAGTGTAAATGCTGTCAAGTTGGTGATAATAAACAGATTGCGTAATAATTCAAAATAGCGTTTTAAGTGCGTATTTAAAGTGTTCCAAGTTGATGATGTTTCGATAGCGAGTGACAAATCTTCAATAAGACAATCGACCCAGTTAATAGATCCATATAGCAACTGTAATAAACAAAAACATTGACGATTAAAGTCATAGCCGTTCGTAGCTCGCTTGCAGTTTGTTGCGCACGCCGTTTGTAGTTCAAACGGAACAATTAAGGAAAAACTGTATAGTGTAAGTATATCAAGCAATTATTTACTAAAATCATTAACTGATGAAAGAAAATTAGAATCGTATTCATCCCCATCAAAGATCCAAAAAAGGTATTGAAAAGAGCCAAAAGAGCAAGACGCCAGCAGTCTATAACCTATTTGAGGCCTCTTCACCGGTCCAGGGAACGCAAGCATTGCGTCACCAGTTCGAACGAAGTGATAGTATAAATAAACGAAAATTGGTATTTGATTTATTTTAAATTTTGTTTAGATACAAATGCTGAACGAAAATATATTTCGTTGATGATTTGTAAAGGATTGTTTTTGCATGTTAATATTAAGAAAAATACTAACATAGAATTAGAATCATTTTTATGTAATGCTATAAACAAAACAATCTGAATATAGGATTTAACTTAATTAAATATTATCACTTTTGATTCATTTTTCTTATTGACTGTTACAAATCTTAACAGCTGATATAAACACTGCGTGTGTAAATACTGGAGAAAGCAAGTTGAATTACTTGCAAAGTACCGGCAATTAATAACCTCAGCTTGAGAATAAATTTGACGAATGATAACAATGTCCATTTAACACATTGCTAAGCTAGCTGGACAGTCACGATAAAAGGAAAAATGAATTTGTTGAGTACTTATTAAAGTTCATTGACACGAACAGAAATGTGATAACAATAAAGGTAAAGTTTAGTTAATGAATGTTATCTTTATAAATTAAAACCAATTAGTTAAAATTTAATCATTTCACCTTTTATAAAAACAATATATAATTTTACTCAGGATTTTGATAGAAGATTGAAAACAACCCAAATATTATTCTTTGTAGCTAGGTGTATACATGAAAGGTAATAATCGCAGGTAACACACCTGTCACAAAATGATCCCCAACGTGAGAACTGTTACAAACTATCGATACTACTGCCGATAACTATCGATAGTTTTCACAATCGGTAGACAATCGATGTTGTTATTTCGCGACGTACCTATCAATTCTGTTCAATAGGTTTTCAAATTAAAGAGACGTAAAAATACTTGCTTGTTTCAGTTTGTCTACAATTTGATTACTGTTATTATTGTTTCAGTGTTTTCATTCTCCAACGCTATCGACATATGAGACCGTGCTGCATATGTGTGTCTATATATATATATATATATATATATATATATATATTTCCATTTAATTCTTCTGGAATATGTTCGTGTTTTTAACGTTTATTTGTCTTCTACGTTTCGGTTCCATTCTTTAGAAACATTTTTCAAAAGACAAAAACTGTGACACGTGGTTGACGTGAACAAGGTATGTCGATTTACCTAACATTGTTCTGTATCAGTAGATTGAGAAGTACGTGTGTGACTACGTGTAAAAAACTATGTCGTTCTAGTGAAGAATCATGTGCTTCATTGTGAGTGATTGGTGTCAGTGGTGATTGTGAAGGAGCTGGTGTTATGATTCGTATAAGAGGTTTCCATATATGTTGTAGTCGTTGGCCGTCATCCCTTTTATTTAATGAGTAAGGTGGTCTTTCTATTTCAATGGCTTCTCTGGTTATTCTTCTTTATATTGTGTTTCCTGGAGCGAGCAATTCAACTCCGTCAATGCTAATTCTATGTCCAGTTTCTATTGTATGACTCGTTAAAGATGGTGACAGAACTTATTGTCTAATCCATAGGTTATATTCTTGTGCTCGTACAGAATTTATTCTATTTTTTGTCCAATTGAAGATTTAAAACATTCATTACATTTTATTTCATAAACACCTTAGTTTTCGCCACGAACTATATCTTCCGGATTAGGAAGTAATTGGGAAATGCACACACATACACGCACGCACGCGCGCACGCACGCACAAACGCACATATGCACACACACGAACACACGCACACGCACACACGCGCGCACACGCGCGCATACACGCACATGCGCTCACGCGCACGCGAACGCGCTCACACGCGCATAATAAAATAAATACAACAGAGTTAAGTAACTATACGAGGGAAGTAACATGGATCAAAAATCAACTACCAAGAGTTTTGATTTATATCTCCAACAGGTCAATCATTGTATTTGAGAAGGTCACATAATTTGGTAGAAGTTCCACTCTTGGTTTTACTGGGGACAATATTGGGCAATCAAACACAATGTGGTTAAAGGTTTACAGCTTAAGTTTGTTACCTACATAATAAGCAGATTACGGACATGTCGATTTCGTCAAGCGTGCAAGGTCAGACGGTGTATTGCAGTCAAGTAGTTTATTGCTTCTTCTAAGCTGTTAGTGAAATGAAATTATTTAAATTAATTCAATTAATTTATTTAAGTGTAACTATGGCTTGGTGGATCGAAGTGAAGCGTTTATGCATAGCCTCTTGAATTTAGACGCATGTGTTTTGCCGTCATGGAGCAGTGAGCTCTACCAACATTTATTGCAGACCTCATACATTGTAAATACATGCAGCAATGCCTAGTGATCCTCCACAATTTGGCTGGGTGGTTCAACCAGACAACACGTACTTGTTCCTTTGGTTGAAAGGGTATGAGATGCCACTCTTCGTTCATGAAGTTTTTGTAGAATAAAATAATGGAAATTACCACTTCTTACTATGGGTATAAGTTCTATATAAACTTACACTTCATAATATTGGGCTATGGAACATAAACGGTTTTCTTTTCTTTTTGAAAAAATAATTTAACTTGGGTAGTTGGAAGTACTTAAGCATCATCTTAACTATACTATTTTGATTCCATTTACATAAGAGAACACAGTCATAGCTACCCGACTTTCTTTTTTAATATTTCGGTTAGTTTGAGGATATTCTTTTCTGATCGGTTTCTTCGTATAGTTGCGGTTGCTCTGTACCCCATGCGTTCAATTCCTAAAGAACGAATAATGACGTAAATAAATGGTCACTTCAGGGTAATTTGTCTCCAGCATGTCGACAAACTGCAGAAAAATACTAGAACCTAAGCCGTACTGCTTATATTCCTTGGTCAAACTAGTGGTTTGGCTCAAACCACTCAATACATCCGAGCCTGGTGGTGGCTATCCATAGTTTATAGCCTCAAAGTATCGACATACCCATTAGCGGTCGAATTTTATAAAACTTGTCGGCTTTGTTATGGTTCGAGTTATCGTTACAATTAATATTTGCATTATATATTGAAATGTGCCTCTTGACATAGCATTACAATCAAATGCATTGTTAGGGTCATTTGAATTTCCCAAAACATTTTTTTCCTTGACAATGAAATATAACCGTTCAGAAGTAATGTGCCGACAAAGCAGCGAATTTGATGTGCAGTTATGTCACATTCTCTGTTGTGTAATATAGCGTATATAATCGAATAATCCACAATCATGTCAATGACTTCATCGTCACAAAGTGAAAGAATCTATCTCGGTCTTGCTTCATTTGACAAATCATGACAACGGAAAATTACTATCGAACTCGCTGTTGGTAAGTAGGATTTCTTCGAGGTCAATCATAACTTTAGCTTCAGCTTTCTGGTAAGTTTAACTATGTTTTCGGGTATATCGATATCCTCGTCTAAATTCTCAGTTCCTTTTAATAATCCATTAAGGGTTAATGTTTTCCTTCCAACAAATTGTATCATACAAAAAGATAACGTTCATTTTGCCAAGGTCAGTGCAATAAACTATATCATACAGAACAACAGACATCAAAACATGGTTTTGGTAAACAAATAAGTTAGATACAAAGGCATTTCGCAAAGAAAACGTAAACACAATGCTGGTTGTTCATATTTTATTAACCTTAAATCAGCCATGATACAGTTTGTGTCAACATCTTTGCATGAGTATGAGATTAAAATTGCTGTAAATGGATAGCATGCGAATTTATAAGTTGATATTTTGTTAAAGTGTAGATATATATATATATATATATATATATATATATATATATATATATATATATATATATATATATATATATATATATATATATATATATATATTCGCTTGTATAAACGCCATAATATTGCACAATGGAAAAATTTACGCATGCTCAAGGACAAGTGATGTTAGAATTTGTAATGATCCAGAAGAATCCTTACGAATTTTCCTTTCCTAGAAATAATTCCAATCAAAACTTATTTCCTAGTTACTTCCACAGCTACTCTATCACTATTTTAAAATGATATCAGTTGTTCCCCTCCACCCTTTCCCCTACATATACCCGATCCTCAACATACAATTTCTAATTCTACCAGATACATTGCACTTACTTATTAGCAAACCTGTCACTCACATACACTTTGTACACAACCAGATATATTTACACCTCCATTATTCAGACCAGATACCTGTTACCTAATTAATTAACACCACTCTCTTATTACTTATTACCAAACCCTTCCAGACATATTAGAATCATACTTAATACCCTCACAGTTACACTTAACCTGATATACATAAACCTTTTACATTGTTTGGCCCAACCTGCCAGTTTTACTGATTTACCTACTTTCCATCCCGATACCTTCTCCTTTGTTCAACCCCAATTCATAAGCATGTACACTATTGATTAATACCTGCGACGTCGCTATAATCCTGGTGGTGGAAGCCCCGTGCGTACAGTCACTTCCCAAAGTAACTATTAACCTTTAAGTTACTTCCCGTACAGGCAAACAGTGTTTGGAGGTGAAGTTCCCCAGTATATATATTTTTACCCATACTCCCGAAACCACCTATTAATCAGCGAAAACTACCCCTATATAGGTATTTGATTATACTCCACTTTCCCAATCTTAGAAACTATAGGTTGGTAAAACACATGGTCGATCATAACCAAAGTATTGACAAAAACATGTAAATTATAAACCATACTCATCTGTAACACTTCCCCGTACAACCACACTCCGTTATAATAAAACCTAATTACACAAAAACACATCACTGTACAAGTAATTAATCGTTCATTAATTTTCACTGATAAGAATATAAAATTCGTACTAACCGATATTTTCTAGTATCCTCCAGAGAGGGCGAAACCAATGCACGTGAAAAGTGACAGTGGCGTACCTCACGAACGAGTTACCAAGAATACTTATTTTATTTTATGATTTATTATTCCTTATTTTATACCAGGATACATTTTTAATTTATTATTATTGTCATATAGAGTTTTTTTATTTTTGTAATTGTAGTCCTGAATAAACGCATATTAATAGTTTGAGTTGTAATAACAATTGTCCACAAAAGAGTAAGGCGGTCTGAATCACACATTTGAGGGGTCTCCTAGCTCAAACAAGAGCAATCCTTAAATTTATTGTAGCAAACGTTACAAGTTTACTGAATTTTGCGGAATTAAAGTTCGGACGTACGAAATACTTTCATAAAATAATTGAATCTGAATCGGGACCAGTATATAGAGTGAGTATGGGTGAGGAATTTGGACGTTTTGAAGAATTATTACGATTTTTGTAAAAATTTCAAGATGGAAGCGAGTTTTGGGCCTTCTGGGATAGGTTAATTTCGTTTGAGTGGAATAAAGGCGTTTTGCAAAGTGGACGACCGTAGGTATATATCGAAACGAGTTACATGTCACTAGAGTACACACCCGGGGTCAGGATTATACTTAAGAGGGTGGTGGCGCGCGAGTATTTTGTCAGAGCATAACGATCTATGCTGGTTTTTACTTAAGTAATTAGTGTATATATATATATATATATATATATATATATATATATATATATATATATATATATATCTACACTTTAACAAAATATCAACTTATAAATTCACATGCTATCCATTTACAGCAATTATAATCTCATACTCATGCAAAGATGTTGACACAAACTGCGTCATGGCTGATTTAAGGTTAATAAAATATGAACAACCAGCATTGTGTTTACGTTTTTCTTTGCGAAATGCCTTTGTATCTAACTTATTTGTTTACCAAAAACCATGTTTTGATGTCTGTTGTTCTGTATGATATAGTTTATTGCACTGACCTTGGCAAAATGAACGTTATCTTTTTTTTGTATGATACAATTTGTTGGAAGGAAAATATTAACCCTTAATGAATTATTAAAAGGAACTGAGAATTTAGACGAGGATATCGATATACCCGAAAACATAGTTAAACTTACCAGAAAGCTGAAGCTAAAGTTATGATTGACCCCGAAGAAATCCTACTTACCAACAGCGAGTTCTATGGTGAGGATAATTTTCCGTTGTCATGATTTGTCAAATGAAGCAAGACCGAGATAGATTCTTTCACTTTGTGACGATGAAGTCATTGACATGATTGTGGATTATTCGATTATATACGCTATATTACACAACAGAGAATGTGACATAACTGCACATCAAATTCGCTGCTTTGTCGGCACATTACTTCTGAACGGTTATATTTCATTGTCAAGGAGAGAAATGTTTTGGGGAAATTCAAATGACCCTAACAATGCATTTGATTGTAATGCTATGTCAAGAGGCACATTTCAATATATAATGCAAATATTAATTGTAACGATAACTCGAACCATAACAAAGCCGACAAGTTTTATAAAATTCGACCGCTAATGGGTATGTCGATACTTTGAGGCTATAAACTATGGATAGCCACCACCAGGCTCGGATGTATTGAGTGGTTTGAGCCAAACCACTAGTTTGACCAAGGAATATAAGCAGTACGGCTTAGGTTCTAGTATTTTTCTGCAGTTTGTCGACATGCTGGAGACAAATTACCCTGAAGTGACCATTTATTTACGTCATTATTCGTTCTTTAGGAATTGAACGCATGGGGGTTAAGAGCAACCGCAACTATACGAAGAAACCGATCAGAAAAGAATATCCCCTCAAACTAACCGAAATATTAAAAAAAGAAAGTCGGGGTAGCTATGACTGTGTTCTCTTATGTAAATGGAATCAAAATAGTATAGTTAAGATGATGCTTAAGTACTTCCAACTACCCAAGTTAAATTATTTTTTCAAAAAGAAAAGAAAACCGTTTATGTTCCATAGCCCAATATTATGAAGTGTAAGTTTATATAGAACTTATACCCATAGTAAGAAGTGGTAATTTCCATTATTTTATTCTACAAAAACTTCATGAACGAAGAGTGGCATCTCATACCCTTTCAACCAAAGGAACAAGTACGTGTTGTCTGGTTGAACCACCCAGCCAAATTGTGGAGGATCACTAGGCATTGCTGCATGTATTTACAATGTATGAGGTCTGCAATAAATGTTGGTAGAGCTCACTGCTCCATGACGGCAAAACACATGCGTCTAAATTCAAGAGGCTATGCATAAACGCTTCACTTCGATCCACCAAGCCATAGTTACACTTAAATAAATTAATTGAATTAATTTAAATAATTTCATTTCACTAACAGCTTAGAAGAAGCAATAAACTACTTGACTGCAATACACCGTCTGACCTTGCACGCTTGACGAAATCGACATGTCCGTAATCTGCTTATTATGTAGGTAACAAACTTAAGCTGTAAACCTTTAACCACATTGTGTTTGATTGCCCAATATTGTCCCCAGTAAAACCAAGAGTGGAACTTCTACCAAATTATGTGACCTTCTCAAATAGAATGATTGACCTGTTGGAGATATAAATCAAAACTCTTGGTAGTTGATTTTTGATCCATGTTACTTCCTCGTATAGTTACTTAACTCTGTTGTATTTATTTTATTATGCGCGTGTGAGCGCGTTCGCGTGTGCGCGTGAGCGCATGTGCGTGTATGCGCGCGTGTGTGCGGCGTGTGCGCGTGTGTGCGCGCGTGTGCGTGTGTGCGTGTGTTCGTGTGTGTGTGCATATGTGCGTTTGTGCGTGGGCGTGCGTGCGTGTGTGTGTGCATTTCCCAATTACTTCCTAATCCGGAAGATATAGTTCGTGGCGAAAACTAAGGTGTTTATGAAATAAAATGTAATGAACGTTTTAAATCTTCAATTGGACAAAAAATAGAATAAATTCTGTACGAGCACAAGAATATAACCTATGGATTAGACAATAAGTTCTGTCACCATCTTTAACGAGTCATACAATAGAAACTGGACATAGAATTAGCATTGACGGAGTTGAATTGCTCGCTCCAGGAAACACAATATAAAGAAGAATAACCAGAGAAGCCATTGAAATAGAAAGACCACCTTACTCATTAAATAAAAGGGATGACGGCCAACGACTACAACATATATGGAAACCTCTTATACGAATCATAACACCAGCTCCTTCAAAATCACCAATGACACCAATCACTCACAATGAGGCACATGATTCTTCACTAAAACGACATGGTTTTTACACGTAGTCACACACGTACTTCTCAATCTACTGATACAGAACAATGTTAGGTAAATCGACATACCTTGTTCACGTCAACCACGTGTCACAGTTTTTGTCTTTTGAAAAATGTTTCTAAAGAATGGAACCGAAACGTAGAAGACAAATAAACGTTAAAAACACGAAGATATTCCAGAAGAATTAGAATAATATGATATATATATATATATATATATATATATATATATATATATATATATATATATATAGACACACATATGCAGCACGGTCTCATATGTCGATAGCGTTGGAGAATGAAAAACACTGAAACAATAATAACAGTAATCAAATTGTAGACAAACTGAAACAAGCAAGTATTTTTTACGTCTCTTTAATTTGAAAACCTATTGAACAGAATTGATAGGTACGTCGCAAAATAACAACATCGGTTGTCTACCGATTGTGAAAACTATTGATAGTTATCGGCAGTAGTATCGATAGTTTGTAACAGTTCTCACGTTGGGGATCATTTTGTAACAGGTGTGTTACCTGCGATTATTACCTTTCATGTATACACCTAGCTACAAAGAATAATATTTGGGTTGTTTTTCAATCTTTCATCAAAATCCTGAGTAAAAACTTTATATTGTTTTTATAAAAAGGTGAAATGATTAAATTTTAACTAATTGGTTTTAATTTATAAAGATAACATTCATTAACTAAATTTTACCTTTATTGTCCAGCTAGCTTAGCAATGTGTTAAATGGACATTGTTATCATTCGTCAAATTTATTCTCAAGCTGAGGTTATTAATTGCCGGTACTTTGCAAGTAATTCAACTTGATTTCTCCAGTATTTACACACGCAGTGTTTATATCAGCTCTTAAGATTTGTAACAGTCAATAAGAAAAATGAATCAAAAGTGATAATATTTAATTAAGTTAAATCCTATATTCAGATTGTTTTGTTTATAGCATTACATAAAAATGATTCTAATTCTATGTTAGTATTTTTCTTAATATTAACATGCAAAAACAATCCTTTACAAATCATCAACGAAATATATTTTCGTTCAGCACTTGTATCTAAACATAAATTACACCAGTTCGTTCGAACTGGTGACGCAATGCTTGCGTTCCCTGGACCGGTGAAGAGGCCTCAAATAGGTTATAGACTGCTGGCGCCTTGCTCTTTTGGCTCTTTTCAATACCTTTTTTGGATCTTTGATGGGGATGAATACGATTCTAATTTTCTTTCATCAGTTAATGATTTTAGTAAATAATTGCTTGATATACTTACACTATACAGTTTTTCCTTAATTGTTCCGTTTGAACTACAAACGGCGTGCGCAACAAACTGCAAGCGAGCTACGAACGGCTATGACTTTAATCGTCAATGTTTTTGTTTATTACAGTTGCTATATGGATCTATTAACTGGGTCGATTGTCTTATTGAAGATTTGTCACTCGCTATCGAAACATCATCAACTTGGAACACTTTAAATACGCACTTAAAACGCTATTTGGAATTATTACGCAATTTGTTTATTATCGACAACTTGGCAGCATTTACACTTTTAATTTTTATTATTTAACTTTTAATTCTTTTTACTAGAGTAGACACCCGGGGTCAGGATTATACTTAAGAGGGTGGTCGTCCGCGAGTATTTTGTCAGAGCATAACGATCTACGCTGGTTTTACTTCTAAGTAATTAGTATATATATATATATATATATATATATATATATATATATATATATATATATATATATATATATATATATATATATATATAATATATATAATTATTTAGAATTTAGTTGTATGCAAAACCCATTTTCGGGATATTTAAACATTTACAAATGAAATTATTGATGTGAATAGGAAACCTTTCCTAAAATTTGAGAAATGTCCAAACAGATTTGTAATAAACAGAAATCACTGAGATTCGGGGTGTAAGGTGAACTTGAAATTATTATTTATGCAACTAAATGAAGGTATGTTAATGTTGATAGTATTGTACCGGCTGTCCCAAATTCGAGGGCAAGCATGGGGATCTCGCTTATTATAAGAGATAGGATATAGGTTTAAATTCGGCACTTTTGCTAAATTCGATGACGAGTAATAATCTGAAAAGAGATTTGAGCTAACTCGAATGGATTCGGTTTTATGCTCAAAAACTAAAATTTCGATTTTCGTTTTTCGCGTTTCGCCACCTTATTATTAGCAATTTTCAAAATTCGATTAAACATTATTAAGGCACCTTCTTACGCACAATACTAATACGATATTAAAAATATTATGTAACGTTTCGTTTATTCTGAACCATCATCAGGTTTATTTTTTCTTATGGGGTTAAGATATATTTTATGTCGTTGGATGGAGAATGTTATGCTGATTTTAGCAATATGTAACACTTTATGGTTTGATCGACTGCGAACTAAAATAATGAAAAAATACGAAGAACAAGATTCCGCCTTCTTGTATCCAGCAAGGAATAATTACAGTAGTTCTACTTATTTAATTTGTTAAACTCGTTAGAACATCCAAAAAATATAAAAACAGTTAAACAATTTAAAAAAACATTAACAAACAACTCAAACAAGTATGTCTATGTAACACGGTCATAATAGCGACAACGCAAATTTATCGATAGGTAACAACAAAATAATTACACAGACAAACAAAAATTATTATAATTAATGTTCGAACAAGTTTCCTCCTTCTTGAATACAGTAACGAATTCTTCTTCTACAATTGTTTACGTTTCTTTGAATGGTTCGCCTGGGAATTTGACGAAGTTCATTAGCAACCCTATTCTGGTGTTCTTCTATATTTTGCGGTGGCGTCTTATAAATCACATTTTTAAATAGCCCCAGAGGAAGTAATCTAAAGGGGTTATATCTGGACTTCTTGCTGGCCACCTAAGTGGTCCCCTATTTCCCATCCATTCATCAGGAAATTCGCCGTTAAGATATTCACTTATTATCGCAGCATTATGAGGAGGAGCTCCGTCCATTTTCCACCAGAGAGTCCATCTTTCGCTTAGCGGAACATCATCCAAAAGGTCTCATATTTCGTTTGTTAGAAATGCGAGGTAGCGTTGAGACGTTAGGATACCTTCGTAAATAATTGGCCCAAGGAACCTATCCTTCCAGATTCCAACCCACACATTAAAGGATCGGTGGCCTTGTCCTCGCATTTGCCTGTTAATTCGTGGATTTTCAACGGACCAGTAGTGCTCGTTATTACGATTAAACATTCCATTAGTGGAAAAATTGCACTCATCCGTCCAAATTATTTGATTGAGAAAGTTGAGATTTTCCAGCATTTTGGTATTAAGTTGGTTACAAAATCCAACCGTCTCATATCGTCCCCAGGCCGAAGAGTTTGACTAACGTGTAACTTAAATGGTTTATAACGGTGTTGCTTTAACACTCGCCAAACTGTCGTTTTTGCCACTTCAATAGTTTGCTCTATTTCTCAGGTAGATGTTGAAGGATTTTCTTGAACCTAAGATGGATAACATAAAGTCATAACTCTCCAAAAAAATGTCTGCTGAAATTAGCAGTGAAGTGAGTGGAAATTCTTGTAATTAGTATAATAATGTTTAATTGAATTTTGAAAATTCCTAATAATAAGATGGCCAAACGCGAAAAACGAAAATCGAAATTTTTAGTTTTTTGAGCATAAAACCAAATCCATTCGAGTTAGCTCAAATTTCTTTTCAGATTATTACCCGGCATCAAATTTAGCAAAAATACCGAATTTAAACCTATATCCTATCTCTTATAATAAGCGAGATCCCCTTGCTTGCCCTCGAATTTGGGACAGCCTGTACATTGATATTACTGAACTAAATATATGTGCGTTTATTGTCAGAACTTAATTGATCGTTTATAGATAGTTAAGATTTAGCGACCAACTGTAATTAAAATATTCTGTGACACATTTTAAAATAGATTCAGTAAATCAAATTGCCCACTTTCTTCACGTGTCAACGGGCATGGGCAAAGATGACGTAGAGCGAAAGCGACTTATTCTACCTATTATGTACATTTACAAATAATTCTGTTATTGTATGTATTTAGATAAAATTGATAATCATATCAATAGCAGTTTGATGCATATTTATTTTAGCAGTCGTGAATAGCTAGTGGTTGAAAAAGATATAATATAAGTTTGAATGAAAATATGGACCTCAAACTTGAGCAAGTACATTATATTGTTCATTCATTGATTTTTTTATAATTTAATATTTAAATTATTACTTAAAAGGTAAAAAATGGCTATGGAGCGACTGGTACTACAAGGAAAATTGGCTTGAAAAAAATTGCCCTCGTACTCCAAAAAAACAACTAGAGGATCAAAAATGAAGCAGTTTGTGTTCGACTTTCAGACAAGGAAAGTAGCACTTTACACGTCAGTTGGATGGACAATAGCGTCGTGACGATGGCCAGTATCCGTTTAGGAGTAGTTCATATTACAGCTGTCGACAGATTTTCTAGAAAAGAACGAAAAATTGTCCCTATACTACGACCAAATTTGATAACAAAATACAATAAAAATATGGGTGATAGAACAGTATAGAAGTGGTTCAAATGACAATATCTCATAGTAAGATTTTATGTTCTAAATTTATAATTCTTTTCTAAATACTTTTTTAGCTATCATGTTGGAATTAGGCCAAAGAAGTGCTATTGGCCAATATATACTTACTTGATTAACGCAGCAATGCAAAGTACGTGGATCTTTTACAGAGAAACTGAACGCAAAATTAGTCAACTCGAATTTAGAAGAAACGTTTTCCAGGTAAATTACCATAAGATGCTCGTTATGCTTAATCGAAGCTTATATTTTATTTTAGGTTTAAAACGTCAGCTAAAGCTACATGTCGAGTGTACAAAGCGGCTGGTTGTGATTTTAGGCTTAGCAATGACATACACTTGGATGGTTTACATCAGTATATTACTACAGTGACTGATGTAAAACGAAAAAGGTGTGGTGGTAGTAACTGTAATAAGTAGATGAAGAACGAGGTGTTCAAAATGTAATATTGGGCTTTACATTAATTACTTTACAATTTTTGATACAATACAATAAAGTATTGTAAATAAAGCCTTCTTTCATCTGTGTATTCATTTAAATAAGTCAGTTTAGATAAATATAAAACCACAATTGGTATATACATTGTGGGGTTGCGCCTAACGAGCGCGAGTGGGAATTTTTGAGTTAGTTTTTTGGAAAACAGGTCAAATATTTTTAAATATACATTTTTCTGTGTGTTTTTAACCATAACATGAAAAAATTGCAGAAAAAATTATTTCTCGGCGATAATGCGATAAACCCCGTTGAAAACCGCTTATCAGTGATGATTGTGCATACATACTTAAGATTAATTAAAACAAATCAACCATTGTGGATAGGATATTATATCTGCTAAAGGAATTCAGGAGTATACCTGTAAGTTTTGATACTTGAGAGATGGTTGTTTGATTACCTTTAGAGATGTCATTTATATTGTTATTTCACGCAAGCATTAAGGATCATCGATTTCCATTACCTGTTATATGTTGAGATTATAAGATTTAGGAACCTTAGTCAATAAGATTTTTTTAATATGTTGCTTCTCGGAATCGGTATGTGTAAATGATTTTGCATAATTAGTTAATAGAATTCGATTAGTTAACTTATTATTTTCTTTTGTTTAAATTGTAATAGACTTTCCTTTCACCTTAAAGAGAACCAGTATTTTATTCTAAGACTTCATTGTCTTCTTTATGAGAAATTGTATAATGAAGTACACCGTTTAAACATAATCAGCTTTGCACATTTTGGCTAAATGACTGATCTGAAAATTATTTATTTTGAGTCAGATCGATAACAAAATTTAATTAGTTTGCATTCATTAAGTTACTTAATACACAATACTATCACGATTTATTTATTAAGCAGAAATTTCAGATTTGAATTACAGCGGTTGATTCATGCTTGTGAATGCTGAAATACATTTTAATGATAAAAATTTAAACAGTATTTGATAGAAGATGTGTGATGCATAAGAGTCGCACTGATCGTTACGTTTTCCAACTTTTTCCAAATTGGGTGATATTAATTTATTCTATAATTTTTATCGCAGTTACAAATATTAGTTTATGAGTATACGAGTGTAAATAAAAAAGTGTCCAGATAACGTCTTACTAGTACGTTGGTTTTATGAATATACAGGGTATATCAATAAGTTTACCATAACGTGTGTTTCAAAACTCTAGTAAGATTTGAATAATTTAATTTTTAATATTAAATGAACCTAAAGATTTCCAAAATTAATTTGGCGTGTATTAAGAATGGTGAGACGAAATTTAACGTACTCTTTTAAGGTAAAAAGGTGTTGTACGAATTGAATGATTGAACTTGAATTGTATATGATTTTATCGAGTATGCTATAATTTTACCTTCTACAGTCAGGTAGGATTAACTTCACAACTTACCTAGGACTATTTATTGATTGAATGTTGATTGTTGTTCACACTGTTTCAACCATTTGACGTCTTATATCGAACCCACTCATTACCACTTCAGTTAGCTTGGCAACCCGCTTACCCTAGTAAGCCGGCACGTGCGGTTTAATCGTATAATAAGTTGTTTATAAACACCGAAATAACAAATATATTTCTATTCCATCTACTATTCACAATGTTTACGAATGAGCAAATCTGATGTAACATGAAACCTACAATGTACTACAAGGGAAAGTGATATAATATGGGTTAAGGTGTGAAGTTTTGTTTTGAGTAAACCAGTTTTGAAAATTAAACTGAAAATAAGATTACGTATAAGCCCGCTTAGTCCTTTGAGTTTATTTTCTATTATTTGTTTATGTTTTTGAGAGTTCACTATCCCTTCCCTATTGCAATGTGTACGTACTATAAAATTTACATATTTTAACCCCATTTAATGATAAAATGGCGCTTAAAATTATTTTGCTCAGTTACTACCATCCCTGCTGTGCTAAATTCTGCAAACGCCGCAGTAACTCTTATTACAAGCCACATCTCGTTAAGTTAAGCCGTATTATTTTCGCATTTGCTGTCATAACCCTTGATAACTATTTGCTAGGTAACAATGTTCATATCGGAAAATATGCGCTTTTTCTATTACTCACACGTTTACCACAAATTCAGAATTTCTTGTTTGAAGCGTACAAGATTTCCTCTTAAATAATAAGAGCGTGTCACAAAGTAATATGGTATTAACATGAAGATTAAGAGGCTACAAAAAGATGTTTTCAAGAAAATTAAATGAGCTTTCTATTTTTTTGCTTGTTAATAGAATGCAGAACTAATTGAGACCTTAAGCATGAATTTACACAGTGAGTGATTTACAAAAAGGGGATATCGTAAAAGTTAACGTCTGTTCCATTTTATAACTGCCGAAAGAAAAACATTACATTCAAAACTTAAAACATAAAAAAAGAGCTATTAACGTTAAGTGCACAATTTCATCTCTAAGTTAGAACATGGCACATTTCGATATTTTCATTTTACAATTGTCACTATAAATAAAGCTAAACATTTCCAATTTGAATGCACATAATTGAAATTTCCATTTTCAAGCAAACATTACGTGCATTGCAAAATTTCAATTAACTATATAAACATTAAGGACGCAATGAGTACATAAAACTAAATATTTTATGAAAACGAAAATTTTACATAACATTCGCTATCTAGTTTCGTATAATCGGCTTATGAAAAATTATGAAATCTGTTAATCTTCTTAAAAGCAGGAAAATAATATATATTAAAGTTTTACTGACAATAATAACCGTCTAAAATAAAATCCTTTTTAATATATAAAACAGTTGAAATGTAGAAAAGAGAAGAAATTCATGTTATCTGCTGCGGAAGGATGAGTAGATTACGTAGGATTTCCTTTAAAGACGTTCAGGTATCTACTTAAATTTAGAGAATACGGCGCAAATTACAAGATTCTGCTTTAATTAGAAAGCACGTATTATTTTTAGTTATGGAAGACTTTTTAGACATTTCTGCTTTGCTGGTAGTTTAGTGTTTAAGTTCCAATTTACATTGAAACGTTAATTTCTACTGTTATAATGCTTATGTTTGTGTTACATATTGTTGTTTTACAATTGTTTAACATAAATTTAGCATAGATCTGAAAATTAAACTAGAAGCTAACCTTTAGTATAAGTAACTGTCTAATTTAACAAACTATAAACCCCTAGGTGTATTTTAGGGAATTATTCTAGCAGCAAATTATCGTTCTTTGTGGTAATGAGTTTATTATTGATTAACTTTACTTCATATACTATTGCATATTCTCAATTTTTAATTATCTTATTGAATTATAGCAATAAAAAATACAAAGTACCTAAATACTATAAAGTTAAGAAAGCTTGAACTCTGTGAAATTAGATAATATGTATACAGGGTGATTCTTTGGGAGTTCTAATTAGACGTTTTAGAGAAACTTGACATAATTAAAATCTGAAAATTTGGGGTATGGGGTTTTCGGATATGCCCAGTTGATCTAAAATATTTAGAGTTTTCTACCACTTCCGGTTATACCGGAAGTTGACTAAAACTTCCTTATTTTAAATAGAACACCCTGTATATTATTACGTATTTCGATAAAACTACTTTGGTGGATTCTCTCAATATACGGTTTTGCTACCTTATACCGAGTGTTTTACGAGATATGACCAATTCTAATACGAAACATTGTCCGGTATGGCACACTGTATCTTTATATATATATATATATATATATATATATATATATATATATATATATATATATATATATATATATATATATATATATATATATATATATATATTATATATATTTGTAAAAATTTCTTTAGTATCATGTTACACTAGGCGTCGTGTATGCTTACTAATGTAAGCGGGTTGCCAAGCCAGCTAACAGGGAGATGGGCGTGGTCGAAATAATAAGTAAAATGTATGATTAATACGCTCAAACACCTTACACCTAAATTAAAACAGCTCAGTCCGGGAAAATATGTTTCTAGGCGCCACCACAATCGAAACTTTGCTAAAATAATTGTCTTAAGCTGGGTGTTAATTAACCCTACTTGATTGTGGAAAGTAGGATTGTGCTTACGCAGTAAACTCTCACACGAGGGTTCTAAAACAAACACTCGTCCCAAACAATTCAACTCAATTTCAAATATATTTAGTACTACCCAGGTTATTAGAAACTTTTTGAATACACCTCGTATACATATAAAGTTAAATTTCTACTTATTAATGAATAAATAGTTCTTCATTCAATGATCGATAATTAATTTTTAAAATTCCTAATCAAAAGAAAATCAATGTCCTTTATGATACCTCTGAATCGTATGTGACATTCGTAAATATGTAAGTTCTCAAAACTCTACTCTCTTAGTTATACTTAATGAAAACTTTTTAAACAACAGCTGATCCGTCATTAGTGTACTGCGTTAATGAAACTAACATGAAAATTTTTGCAATCAACCTGGCAACTATAACCTTTCAGGTTGTTCATTGATCTTAAATCCAAAATATGCAAAGTTTACATTTAAGTTGTCTGTGCTAAATAAACAACAGAATAAAAGTTGACGATAAATATATATATATATATATATATATATATATATATATATATATATATATATATATATATATATTTATTGTCCTGCATAAAATAATAAACAAATGTTTACATACACAACCGCGTGGTTGAAAACTACTGTCAATACAAATTTGCGTTTCTGCAAAATTCTTAATACTAAAACAACCAATACAACATAACTCGAGATCGATTATCTTTTCCTTCAACACTAATTAATTAAAATAATAATTTACACAACAATACGCAAATAAACTAACCAAAAAAATAATCGTTCTCAACTGAATTGTCAAGGTTCTTAAACGTAATTCTTACTTAATAAATTGTCCATTAATCCTTCGCTTTTCTTTCTTCTCTCTTCCCGTAAACCAATTATTTGTAGTCCATTTGTATTCCTTAGATTGCCTGACGGCACATAACAAATACTTCACAATTCCACAAACACTTATTCCTTTCTGTAATCGCGATTAGTCCAACTATACGAAGTTATTACTCCAATAAACCGTAATAATCTGTACACATTTGGTTGCTTCTTAAAAGTTTCTCGCAACCTTTAGGACAATTAAACCCTTCCTTAACACAAATAAACTTTTAATGTCATATAAAGTTACTTTAACCTTGGCTCAATTTACTGCGAATATATCGTTCACTTAAAGGTGGTCCCATAAATAATTTATACTAAAGATCATTACAATCACGCGCGTCGCACTCAACACTTTAACGTAACAACTGTTATGTTTTTATAAATCTGCTTACGCACTTTTTCTTGAAGAAAATAAACTGATTTTATCTTCAATCTCAATTTTATTAATTGTTTTATTTATGAATGTCTCATACAATTCATCCCCTTTCGGGTTACGCAGTTGTTTAAACAATGACTGCCTTCAATATTATTCACAAATATAACTCCAACTCTACCCATTCTGATTTATCACTTCACCTCGCGCGCGTCCTCGCCGAGCTCTCACCAAAAGCCAAAAGCTAAAAGCTAAAAGCCCACGTCAATCTCTGACTTTACTATTTATACCTTAAGCCATCCATCTTTAAACATGTCCGACTTCCTCGCTATATTCACCAATGGTATTCTTTCAAACTTTCTTAGGGCCGACTGACGCTACCATCTGTACAAACACGCTTATAACTACAATACATCGCCATGTTGGTTCTTACTTGCAAATTTTACAATTACTTTATGGAGAAACCATTTCTCGTCATCACATCCATTCAGTGGCCACTCTGGACCATTACACAACTTTCAACGTTTATCTCCCACATGCGCTAGTCCTCCTTCCGCAACATTTGCAAAAATAAGTATAGTCTAAGGTCTCAAATCCCATATACGTACATGTATTCTCAAAACAAATTGCACAACATTACGAGAACTTTCTATAATTAACAATTAAACATACCAAATCTTTCTCTACATATTTTCTAAAACATTCTACACTTATACACTCACCTCTTCCGGCCAAAATTACTTCTCTATCTTCCAACATTCCATTTCTTATCAAGTAGTCAACAGTAGCAACCATTATCGTCCCATCGACAAATTTCTCTTCACATTTACATTCATCAGAATCTAATTATTCCAACACCAATGTCTCTATAACATTAAAATACACGTATCTACATACTGAATGATATTTCTCCTAAATTTCCACCCACCCACATACATTATGCATATACTCTTAATGGCTTTTGGATAATGTAACACATTTTCAAATTCAAATCATAGTAACTTTAATTTAAACATTTATAAAGCTATTTATACGCTATGTAGTTTAAACTTGTCCATCTTCTTAAATACACTGTGTTATTCTTTTTTCCAACGAACATATTACGTTTTGCAACATATCAGGGGTGGACGTTTCAAAAGCATTTCTGATTATTCTTTTTATATCATCTGCAGTGGTGGGAGGTGTGCTGTAAACTAACTTTTTGATATAGCCCCAAAATAAGAAATCCATGGATGTTAGTTAAGGAGATCTAGATGGCCAGGCAATTGGTGCACCTCTCCCAATCCACTTATCAGGAAACTTCCTATTTAAACATTATCTAATAGCACGTGAGAAATGTGCATCTGATTGCAACCACATATTTTGTCTAATATTTAAAGGAATACTTTCTAAAAGTTCCCAAAAGTCACTCTTTAAAAATCTAATGGAATTTAAATTGCCATCCAAAACATACGTGCCAAACCGTGATTACCAACAATAGTGGAAGTTGTGCCGATTCACTAGTGGTATTTACGTTTTTTTAAGACACACTAGGCTGACTAATTCCTGTTTCTCTTGCAATAACTCTTGTACTACTATTTTGGTTGTCAACAACGGAACCTAATACCAAAAACTCATGATCATCATCATCAACAGGCTTTACTTTTAGTTGTTTCGGGTAAGCTACACTTCCTGTATCACGAAATGTATTTTTCTGGGTACACTCTTGAAGCAAGTAAACAATTTTCATAGCAATCACCAATGGTTAAACCATATAAATTCTTTCTTGTTGTGAATAAACCATTATTAAATTGAAAATATTTCAACAACTTTCAACAGACTCGGAAAAATAACAATACACAATAATAAAAGTCACCCCCAATGTCAGATTAACAAATGCGTTACCGGCAATTCCACAGCACATTACAAAGCTTACAGGATTAGTCACATTAACATTATTTGTTAATACGTAAATTACAAATATCTGAAATCTATCATGTACACATAAGATTGGTACCGAGCTTTCTACTTATTGGCAAAGAAAAATACTAGTACCTTAGCAAAAAGACATTAACTAGGCATTCTGGGAGGATATTTAAAAATTATTAAATAAGTTGAAAATTTGAAGGTTTAGGTATAGCAAACCCTTATATAGGTAGAAAGGTAATTAAGCAAGCTAAACAATAAGCGTATATAATATAGGGTGTTCCATTTAAAATAAGCCTAATATTTCAATATGAATTTTCTGCTAATTTAACTGAAAAACATGAACACCCAGTAAAGATGTGTTTACTATTCAGTCAATAAATAGACTAAATGAACAGTACTTTATTTAAACCTACGAGTAAATTTGTTGGAGCTAATTTAATTAGGAGATATTTAATCTTTCCACAAACCCTACATTTTCAGACAAATTGATATAACTTGAAACACTCTGTATATAGGTGTAGGGAACCCTTATGAAAGTGCTACTTATCTTTTATGTAAAATTAGAAAGTGCAATAATATACAGGGGTGTCATTTAAAAAATCATAACTTTGATATGCCTGTACCCCTGTATATTTAAAAATGTTGCTCATATTGACTTACATGTATGTACTGTACTATATATATATATATATATATATATATATATATATATATATATATATATATATATAACGTGTCCAAGATAAGGTTAAATGGAGAAGAAGGTGGGCACTTAGATGTCCAATAAAATGCCGTTTAGTAATTCAAAACATTTCTTTAGGGTGATGAGGTATTTGCGAAAATCGCGATTTTACATTTTATTTTTTTCTGGGTTTACTTGAAGAGATAGAATGAAACGGAAAACATTTTTGCATTACCACTTTTAATTTTACACCTCATGGTAATAAGTATGTTACTGTACGACGTTACGCCTTTTTGAAACCGCCATTAACTTTGTTTTTTCAAATACGGTCCTGCTAAGTTAAATATGTGTTTTGAAAGAATTGTAAATTACAAATTCAACGATGTAAAGTACATGATAGTTGATCTACTTTCAGACCTTTCTTTGACCATATTCAATTTTTTCCCATTTTCTACGTTATTCTCAAGGCTAGAATAAAATTTTTTAGTTGGTGTTTCATACTGTTGCAACCTTATCCATTTTTCTAAAGCGACACTGAAATGGTACCTACTTAAATGCTTATTCAGAAAACAATTTTTATTCCAATTTCAGAAATACATATAACAAAGATGCAATACTAACGAACTATTAAAAATCTAATTCTAATATGTCAACAAGAGAAAGCTTTTTAAATTACATATTACCATATTTCGGTATAAGGCTATCTTCGAGTGTATACTTCTCAAACTATCAGAAAATAGGTGGCTTTAAGAAAATGTATACGACACGACATTATATAATTATTTTATTTTTCATTTTAATATTTTAAATAAATATCCTGACAGAATACAGCCCAATAGGCGAACATATAGTAAACTAGTGGTGAATCTGATAAAATATGGCTCTTTCCAAAAGCCTGTAGTATCTCAAAAGAAACCGTCTAATGAAGAAAAAATTATTAATGTCTTACTAGCTGTTACTGAAAATCCTGAAACTTGAACTAGACAAATTGAACAAACAATTGGTACACCGAAGTCTACAGCCAATTTTAAAGAAACAAAAAATGGTTCCATATAAATTTCGTATTTGCCAAGGACTTAAACAAGGAGATGAAACAAGACGTAGATCATTCAGTGAATGGTATACTAGGAAATGCCAGGAAAATGATAAAGTTCCCTATAAAATCATATGGTCTGATGAAAGCATGGTAACCAATAACGGTATTTTCAATCTAAGAAATGCTCATTATTGGTCAAAAAAGAATCCCCATGTAACGAGTATAGCCAGACACCAAAACCGTTTTAATTTTAATGTATGGGCTGGAATTTTTGGTACCAAAATATTATGACCTTTCATTTACCAAGGGTCACTGATATCCGAACGATATCTAAATTGATTACATGTCGAAGAAGTTTTAGATAATTTACCTCTTGCAGAAATCAACGATTGCTGGTTTATGCAAGATGGAGCGCCGGCACATAATTCAAGAGCTGTTCAAGAATATTTGTGAGATCGGTTCCCTAGTAGATGGATTGGTACATATTCAGAGTTATTCTGGTCAGCACGTGCCCCAGACATTACACCGATGGACTTTTTTCTTTGGGGCTAGGTAAAAAATTTTGTGTACGCTCACATATTGAAAATGAAGATCATCTTCGAATGCTAGTTCTGGAAGTATTTGAAACAATTACCCCAGATATGCTAAGAAACGTTGTAGAATCGACAGTAAAAAGATGTTATTTGTACTCAGAGACGGAAGGTAACTTATTCGGACACCTTTTGTGGAACTTAAATTTAGAATTTTGTGCATTTCTTCTTAGTTAGTTGTAACTTTGTGTTTTATATCAGTAACATGTAATATAATTTTTTTCCGAATAAGCGTTTATTTATCAGGGTCATATATCAAATAAGTAAGTGGATGATGTTTACAACAATTTGAAACACCAAATAAAGAATTCTATTCTATTATTTAAAAGTTTATGAAACGTACTTCCGTAAAACGGTGTTACTATTCTTATTCTAGCATTGAGAATAACGCACAAAATTGGAAAAAATTGAGGATGGTTAAAAAAGGGTCTGAAACGTAGATCAACTATCATGTATTTTATATCGTTGAATTTGTAATTCACAGACCTTTCAAAACACATATTTAACTTATTTATTTGAAAAAACAAAGTTAATGATGGTTTGAAAAAGGCGAAACGTCGTACCCTAAATTACTTATTACCATGAGGTGTAGAATTAAATGTAGCAATTCAAAACTGTTTTCAGTTTCATTCTATCGCTTCAATTAAACCCAGAAAAAAATAAAATGTAAAATCGCAATTTTCACTTTTTTGCAAATATCTCATAAAAATGACCTAATTTTTTTGTATCTCCGTGTATTAGCCTAAATATTAAAGATTATGAATGAAAATATTATTTACCGACGAAGCAACCTTTACACGTAGAGGCGTTTTTAACTTTAGGAATAAACATTCGTGGGATTTAGAAAATCCACATTTGGTAGCCGAATATCACTTCCACCATGAATTTAAAATTAATGTTTGGTGCGGCCTTATTGGTAACCATGTATTGGGTCCCTTCGAATTACCTACTAATTTAAACGGCGAAATCTACCTTAATTTTCTGCAAACTCAGTGACCCGAGTATTTTGATGATTTGTCCCTAGAACTAAGACAAAACATGGTGTCTCGGAGAGACATTTACAAGGTATAACTTTTTTTTTGTAAAAAAGATGGAAAATTCATAATCTTTAATATTTAGGCTAATACAGGGAGATACAAAAAAAATAGGTCATTTTTAATAGATGTAATGTACTGTAAGTGGCGGCCTTTACAAGTGGCGTCCAAAATAAGAACGGATTTGAATTTCTTAACCCCGAAAACCCCCACATATCTAATTTTGTGCCATTATGTCGCCCTGTTGATGAATTATTAAGAAAAAACTAAATGAAAATTAACACTTTAACACCCTGTATCTCGGTTATGATCAACTTTTGGACTAAGGTAAGTTTGGCTAAATCGCAATATCCAGGAATATCCAGTTTTACTGTGTACCATTAATTAGCGGACACCCTGTATATATATACACAGGGTGGGTGTCTACTGCGTGGACGGAGGATTGTTACTTAACTATTAGAGATATTAAAACCAATTTGTGGTGTGGTAATATACGATCATTGGACCTACATTCTAAAAGTATTTAGGTATATACAGGCTGATTGACAAAAATATGCCAACCCAAACCTGTGTTTTTTTAAATGGAACACCCTGTATTGCATTTTTGGATTCACTGTTACATTTAGAATAAAGGTATAGACATTTTTTTCTGTATCACTAACTGTTCTGCAGATATCATAGCTTTAGTACCAAAATAGAGTTAACTTTGAAACCACAACGCGAGCGTTGTCACCACAATTATGTAAATCTGTTTATACCACCGATTATTAATAATAGTCTACTAACAAACAAGCTGGGAAATTTTTCAAAAACATGTAAAACTATACAGAATGATTAACTTACGCGAAATGTAATTTCTCTCAATTTTTTCAAATGCAACATCCTGTAAATTTTGTTATATTTCGATTCCCCGTGAAAAGTAAATACTAATTGATAGTAGGTTTCATAGCCATAAGACGAATCGTTCTTGAGATATTCACATTTTTACTTAAAAATATTCTAAAATAGAAATTTACTGTGACAATAGAATTCAACAAAACAAATCGGGTAGGCTAGCCGCTCGTAATAAAGAGGAACAATTGCATCTATTTTTTGACGTTTGTGTAATCATTAAAATATAGTTCCATTAGCTTATGTGTTTTTGGATTATCGTTTTCTCAATTTTTGTATAAAAGGAATTTTTGCAAAGAAGGAATGGTCGATATGGTCTTTATTTACGGCGAAGCTCAAAGAAATTCTTTGCTGGCTACCCGTTTGTACTGTGAAGGATACCCAGAGAGAAGACAGCTGCGAAAAGAATCGTGTATGAATGTAGCTGAGAAATTTATAAGTTCTGGAAGTGTGTGTTAATCTAAGTGCGCAAAAACAAGCCCAAATGAAGAAATTGAGCTTCAAGTTGTGGCATATCTTATAGAAAATCCGAGAGCTTAGTACACACTTAGACCTAAATATAAATACGGTTCACAGCTTTATTAAAAAAAAAACAAATTGCATTTTCTTATCATATCGAGCAACATCAAGCTTTAAGTGAAATAGATTTTCAAAATCGTGAATCTTTCCGCCAATAGGTAACTACTAAATTCAGTGAAGAACCCAATTTTGTTAATAAGATTAAATTTACGGATGAGGCAACTTTTTACAATAATGGCAATATTAATATAGATAACTACTATTACTGTTCAGATACTAATCCACACATCTTAAGAGTTGTTGGTCACCATCACCGATGGTCAGTTGATGTGTGGGGTGGTATAACCAATTTTAATGTGGGTGGTCCTATTTTCTTTGATGGGAGTCTTACTGGAGAAAGATATTTGCAGTTTTTGGAAAATGATCTACCCGAGCTTTTGGAAAATATCGAGGTAGATAATATTCGTAGGATGTAGTTTCAACTGGATGGCGCTCCTCCACACTATGCCATCAACGTTACGCAATGTCTAGATAGAAATTATCCGATGAGGTGAGCAGGACGAGGTGGTGTGCAAAACTGGTCATCCAGATCACCGGATCTTACGCCCATTAATTTCGTCCTTTGGGGCTACGTTAAAGAAAAAGTTTACCAACATCCCCCCACCACAAGCGAAGATATGAAAAATAGAATTAGAGCTGCGTTTCAATCCATTTCGACACTAATGTTGTTGCGAGTGAATCTTTCGTTAACCGAGCGAATTGCAGGGTTTAGCTATGCTTGGTCAGCATTTTGAACATTTAATTTGAATTTATGGTATTTTATTCTTTAGTTATTAAGTTTTCCTATCAGTTAAAGAATTTATTTGTCATTCGTATTTTCTTATTTGCTCTGGATTTTGCTTTATTTGTTCTTCTGTATGTCAATATTTTCAAATAAAGCGCAATATCTCAAGAAGGGTCCATCTTATGGCTATGAAACCTATTTTCAATTGGTATCTACTTTTAACGGGGAATCGAAATGTGAAAAAATTTACAGGGTGTTGTATTTGAAAAAATTGAGAAAAATTACATTTCGCGTAAGTTAATAATTTATTAATAGTCGGTGGTATAAACAAATATTTACAAAATCGTGGTGACAACGCTCGCATCGTGGTTCCAAAGTTAACTCTATTTTGGTACTAAAGTTACGATATATGCAGAACGGTTAGTGATACAGATACAAATTTCTATTCTTTTATTCTAAATGTAACAGTGAATCCAAAAAATGCAAAAATATACATAGTGTTCCATTTAAAAAACACAGGTTTAGGTTGGCATATTTTTATCAATCACCCTGTATATACCTAAATATTTTTAGATTGTAGGTCCAATGAGCGTGTATTACAACACCAACATAGGTTTTGACATCTCTAATAGTTAAGGATCAATCCTCTATCCACGCAGTAGACACCCACCCTGTATATATTATATATACCATAGGCGCTGATTTGCGTGTTACTATTTATGATTCTCAGCTTGTGTTTTTATGGTACAGGCGCAAATGAGTAGCCTGGGTACTTGGGACCCGCAAAGAGACGTATTTACGTCATGAGTAGGGAACGTGTTACTTCAAATACCGGGTTATCATAAAGTAAGAGATATATTTCAACGTATTATATATTTTTAACAAATAAAATTAATAACAACAAGTAAATTAAATCTAGTTGCTTAAATAATGGGATTTCTAATGTCAAACACTGGTTACCGCACTTATTCGATATGACATCCATTTTGTTGTTGCTCCTAGTAATGTCCTTTAATTCCTCCAGCGTTGTTGGACGTGTTCTAAATACCAAACGTTTTAAATAACCCTACAGCCAGTAATCCGCTGGGTTAATATCAGGCGAGCTTGGTGGCCATAATTTTGCAAAATGTAAATGTAATTGGTCGGTAATTATGCTGGGGTGCTCCATTCTGCATAAAAATCATGTTTTCAATTCCTTCGTGCTCGTTTTGCAGCTGTGGAATTGCATAATCCCTTAACATTGGAAGTATCGTTCACCAGTAACTGTTACAGGTACGGCTTACCCATTCTGTATTTCTTCGAAAAAGTTTGGACCAACATGAAATTAGCTGTGAAACCGCACCAAACGTGACTTTTTTATCATGAACACCTTGCTGAACGATTTCATGTGGATTTCTGTTGACCATCTTCGACAACTTTGAGTATTCACTTCACCATTAAGAGATAAATGGGAATTATCTGTCCATAAAATACGGGATAACCATCCAGGTTCAATTTCCAGTGTTTGTGAAGGAAAATCGTACTACACAGCCAAATCTGCTTCCTTTAATCCGAACTGCAGTTGCAGGTTACAGGGATACATTTTTAGGATTTTTCGTAAAATTTTACAAACCGTGGTGTATGGCGTTTGCAATGGTTTTGATATCGCTGATTCCTAGCGGATTAGTATTGGCTACGTTTTTATTTTCCTGAAGAACTTCTGCAACTTGGACATCACTCATCCTTGATCCTCCTGATCTTGGAAGGCCAGTTACAGACCCTGTTCTTTCAAATTTGCTAATCAAATTATGCATTCATTTGGAGCGGCCCCGCTCTCAAATCCATTTGTGTACGAAATCTTGGTAATCCATTGTCATTTTTACCGTATTCTTAATAACATTACACTAAACCAATTCTTGTTTGAAGATCCATGTTCAGATGGTTACAATTTACGTTGACGCGAGTTTTATTTTCAGAACAATTCTCTAAATTACGATACTTCCGTTTGATACTTGTATGAATAGTTGTCACGGCCATTCTTTTGTTATCCATAGATACGCTAACATAACATTATGTAAGCAACTAGATTCCATTTACCTTTTGTTACTAATTTGATTTGTTAAAAATAGATAAGTTAAAATAAATCCGTTACTTTATGATAACCCCATATATAAAATGCGATACAATTTCCGCGAGTATGTTCCCTGGACTTAATTTGTATTAGCAGTAATAAAAAAACAATTGTTAAATTAATTTGGGTACGAAACGGTTGATTTGGGAACCTATTACAATTACTTCCCTTCAACGATGGATTTTTAAAATAGATTATCGTTATTACACGCGTACACTTCTGTACTAAAATTATTGTTTATTTCAATCTATCAAACGGTACTGTAAAATACTGGATACCTTTACTATAGATCAAACTGTTTCCATCACAGTTTAAATAGCGTTTCAGCGCATAACGTTTTAATTTGTAATCCGATACAAGACTTGGTTATTAGAAAGCAGTGGAAATTTGATAAAAATCTACGACACAAACAGAAACCTCAAAAATGTAAAAAAACCTTCATCGACTTTACAAAAGATCCTGAAATGACTGAACAAATTTTCATCGATCATAGCTAAGAACACTCTCGATCAACTTAGCATCCAAAGAAAGAAAAAACTAAGTTACGATGCCACATACAGACACACACGTTAAACTCCCCTCTTTTTGCGACTAGGGTAAAACAAAAGATTATACGACTTTTGTTATGTATTGAAAACCAAAATGGTAAAAATCCCAGCAATTCCTTTCCTTAAATTTTGAAATTATATGCTGCATAAACACATTACAAGGCGGGCAATACCCGTCGACGTTTAAGAGATAAATATGTAAGTAAACTGTGCTACAGGGCGGTTAAATTAAGTGCATATATAAAGCTTCAGTTGTCATCGTAATGAAACGTTTAAATGAACTATTCCACGGATTCAGTAGCTTAACTCTAAGTTCAAAATCGATATTCTAAATATTCGAGATTGGGTGAACGTGGCCGAGGAAGTTATTCTGAGGTTACATGGCAAGAGCATATGAAAGAATCCGTGCCACAGTTCACGAAATTACTATTTTCCGTTATTCGATAACCACAAATGAACCTACCAAATCTAAAAACGCCATTAAATTTTGGTACGCCTATATACACCACACAGCGGCATATGCTGTAGTAGTATCGTAGACCACAAAGAGCAGTTGTGCCCCTGGCACACTTCCCAATAGGCTGTAACAGTATAAAAAGTCACATATATACATAATACAAGAAACAAGAGTTCTAATTAGTCAAACTCGATAGTGCAAAATTAGATCTTAACTAACGTAGTAGTCCTAATCACTAAAACGTGCTTCTCTTTAAATGGTAAATTTCTGAAGCATACGCTAATTAATAAGTTTAATACACTTTCGTCACAACGTAAATGTACGGTAGAACGCAATTTCTGCTCGAAACTGTAACCAATAATTGAAATAACTAAACATTGACATACGTAGGGCGTTGCTTCTGATAATTTAGAGTTTTCCATTAGTATGCTTCATCTCACTCCCAAAATTTGGTAAATACGGCATATTGCCGGTTGTGAGTGGCGTTTAAGATACCACATGCTACTTTATGAAATATTTTCCTATTACGCTTCACGCTTCACGCTTCACGCTTACGTCTTCAATATAAGACACAAGTATAGTTTTTATCACACGTTAGTTGGTCTAACGATGTTAATTCGCGTTAAAAAAAGTCGTTGCTGGTTTATGCCGTATACAAAGGAAGCATTACCATAACGTTTTCTAACCCAATAATACTGGTTTTCTATAGGTTCGTAAGTTTTACATATTTAGGCATGCCCAGGGGCCGGTTTGTCATAAAATTTACTTATATTTGCTTATTTTTTGGCTTTCGGTACTACTTTATCCCTACCTTACATGCTTACACAATTTTTTATTCCGGATCCTGTAATTGGAATATGTGACAGGTCAAACAACGATACAAGGCTTAAGTCATTCTAGTAAATATCATTAATCTCGTCGATAACAAGAACGGATGGGGAAAAAGCGTTGAAGACCATGTGGTCTACTCTCCTACGGCGGCCAACCTAAGCATCCACGACTCGTCATAACAATCTAATGTCTTTAATGTATGGAGAGTATTTGATTACTGTAGAAAGATTTTCCACTTGAAAGCATAGAGTTTGATTGAAAAATATCGTTTTGGTAAAACTCCTACTGAGAGGCCACTGGTACAAAGATAACCAATTGCCACTGATCTTTTGCTACTGTGTGCTAAGGAATTCGGATAGAAAAGGGTTGTAAACGTGTGAGTGAGTGAACTTATGATACGTTGGTATTGTATTAATGTGCAGGAAGGAATATGTATGTAAATTTAAATTGTGCGGAAAGAGAAATGGCCCGTATGAGAAATTCCCATAAAAAGGTGAATCAAGTTCTAGATAGTATACGGAGTCAATTTGAACATGAATAATGGAAGAGTTGTGGGTAAGTTTGCAAAGAAATTCAAGGTGGCTGCGTTGTTCTCGTATCTTTTGAATCCTGTTCCGTTTTCATGAATTCCACTTGGCGTCTCGTTTATGACAGGGTGATTGTGGTTTTGTAGCGAACATTTTGTGACGTTTTGACAATATGGTTGACCGAGGAGATTTAAGCGATAGCCTATTAAGGTATCTCCATTAAAGACAAATCGTAAAGACACTTATTCTCTGTAGTCAAATCTTGCATTGGTTACGTATCAATGGTCTGTTATTTGACACATTACTATCTTAATGGTATCAATAGTTTTCGTCAATCCTGACCGGATGCAACCATCGGATGCGTCAGTTTCAATTGTAAATAATGTGTTAAAAATGAAATACTTAAGTATGTGTATTTATGTGTACTGCTGCATTTATAGGCTTCTTAATGATAGTGACTTTTAAAACTTCTTTTGTTACCTTGGTTCGAAAGTTGACTATTATCTGTCTCAGTTTCCATCTTGCGATATCCCAATTCTGGGAGATGTCAATGTTCCTAAATATAATTGGCATTAACATCCATCTACTACTAGTACTGTTAGTTCAGAAACACTTATTATCTTATGTGATACCATACAAATGATTTCTGAACCTACCAGAATTATTGGTAACCCTAACCATACACCTCATTTTCCATACCTCTTTTTTAAATAAAATATACTTGTTTATAAAACTTCGACTTCTTCCCGATTAGGTCTATTGCCTAATAAAAATAACTTTTACTGTCTTAATTCCTCTGTTCGCAACACTGATAGAACCTCGTAGTATTTCAAGCCAGCTAGATGGTGTAATTTACGGGATTTCTTTGTAACTTTTCCCTGGCATAAATATTGTTTTGTCATCCTCATCCTCTGGCATTGTTCTTTCAGTATTTGAAGTCATTCCCATAGGCATGAAGTTATACATTCCCAAACACAAAATCGTATAGGCCATTCTCGTTCCCAACCCTGGTTCAATCGGGCTTGTGCTGATTCAATATCTTTGAAAAATAAATTTTATACTAAATAAAACGATATAGAGTCATGCAGACTACGTCATTGCCAAAAACATCTACAAAAGTGTTATGACTAAAGCTAGAAAGTTGTTTTAACAACGAAAGTGCAATGAATTAGATACGTTTGCTTTAGGCAGCAAATTTTGGTCTTTACCTAAAGCTAACAGTATAAACTTTGGTATACCTTTATTTTCGCTCATGACATCATTTGACCGACCTGTAGTTAGTGATACTGTAGTAAAAACAACCTTCTCTTGCATATATTTTTATCATACTCGTGGACTAATGTACCCCATGTGAACTGTTCTTGATACGCTATCAAACTAATCCATCTAAATCCGCCAGGCGACTGGCGAAGACTGTCTCCTAGCTTAAAGAAATTTTCCCTTGAACTATTACTAGTCCTACCTAAGCTATGTTCGATCCTTTTCTCTTCTCGGGAATTTCATTCATCACAGAAGTTAGCAAATGTTCAACTTATTCCCAAAAATAGCGATAAGACCGGACCCTCTAACTATACACCAATTGCCACCACTTCTCTTTTGTTTAAAATTATGGAAAAACACATCAATTGAACAATACATCAGAACATTGCGGTCAAAGTAGTTATAGTCGATTTAGATATCTCAAAAGCATTTGACCAAGTTTAGCATAAGTGTTTACTTGCCAAACTCATTTCGTTTTAATTAAACGATACATTCTTAAACTGCGTTTCTGGCTTCCTTGATAAAAGATGAATAAGAGTCGGATTTGTTGGCTTCTTTTCAAACGAAGTTGGCGTTAACGCTGGCGTATCACAGGGATCAGTTTTAGCTTCTACACTTTTACTGCTATATATAAATGATCTTATTTCCTCAACGACTAACCCGGTCTATTGTTTAGCTGACGACAGCACTCTTCATTGTAATTCATCTCAGTCTACTCACAATAGTAATCCACATTCTATCTCAAGAAAGTCATTAAAACTGAAATTGCAAATTTAGTCAACAAGGATATTCAAGGCATCCCTAAATGGGAAAAAATTTTATGCTAATAGAACTTTGTGTTGCCTTGTGTCCATCAGAAAATGATGATCGTTCCTGTTGCAACAATTACTTTGTTGGGAGTGCCTGTATACTCCAATCTATCATTGGTTCACCATCTGTTGTCAGCATTTAAAGCAGCTGCCCGTGAAATAAGCAGTACTTTACCAGCCGACAACTCTTTCTGCCATATAAGGCTCAAAATCGATCTCATCTACAATATAATTCTCACCTCTGGGTTGGTTCTGCCCAATACGCTCTCTTACCTTTATTATTGACATACAGTCCCTTGACAATAGAAGAACTGTTTCAGTTCTTTCTTTATGTTATCAGTATTACAATGCCAAGTACGCAGGCGAATTACATTTTGTAATTTGATACCATCTCGGGCCACTTTTGCTAGTAATACTCGGTTCGCTCATTCACATCATTAACATGCGGTACAAATTTCTACTTTTCGTACCAAACGGGCATTACTGTACACGGCTACTAAACTCTAGAGTACCTAATTTCATTAATGCGTAATTTCCTCTGATTTACGGTATGAAAATATTTTACGTTGCAGTTCCGACCACAATTATAAAAAAGACATTTGGAGTCGAACAACACACGACTTTCCAACCTACGAAGTAGAAATTTTAAATAAATGGCGTAATTTTAATGATAATTTTTTAGTATAATTATCCATCCCCCCATTTAATACGCTCATAACGAAAATAGGAAACATTGTAAAAACAAAGGCAATGATCTAAGTCAGATGGACGTTTAAAACTTTATGTCAGATAGAGGATATTAGCCTCTATCTGACATAAAGTAGATGATAACTTTAAAAAAATGCCAACCCAGTCCGGTTCTATAAAAATATCGGTGATACATTTTAAGCATTTTCAATCTTATTTAACTAATTTCTAGACTTATTTGACTGTGCGTTAAGAGAATTTATAAATAAAATTAAATTTTCTTTAAAGAATGTGTCTACGTACCCAACCATTCACTCACCCACCCACCTTTACCATTTTTAACTATTGAAGTATGAGACTTCTTAAGAGTAAATGCTAATAATGGAAAGAAGTCAGATGGAACTTCATGTTCAATTGTAATTTTACTATAAAATTTTTATTTTATGTTAACTTCGTTAGAAAACAAAACTTCCTCCGGTCCGTTTTCTCTAATATTACACTCGCAATATCCTTGTGGAATTACAAACGCTTCTTCAATGATAAGTTTGGTGAGCAGGGCTAGCCTAACTAAAATCTTCCAATGTAATTAATGTAGTGCATCTTTCCTAACCAAATCCTCGTACCTTTACCTTAAGTACTGAATTTTTAAGCCTTGGTAAGACGTATAAGTTTAATTGTGACCCATTTCCTGAGCAAAATAACCGTATGTAAATTTGCCAAAGTTAAATCCACGTATTTAGATGCAGATACGGTGATTTTCCGTAGATATTTACACATACGGTATTTTTCCACCACAACTGTATGGTCTACTAAAAATCGATAAACCTAATGTTCCTTTAAGGTCTTTTGTCAGTGCAGTTGGTTCCCCTACATTCAATCTTTCAAAAAATCTTACATTCTGTCGACTTTACAAAAGTCCCTCTAAAAAAACTACTGAATCTATTTATAATAGCGATATAGCTACTGTACATGTGAATCACACAAGGATTAACATTTATAAAAGAGACAAATAGACAAATGTGAAAAAGAAAATGCGTCAATGTCAAAGTTCATTGATCTTTAAAAGTGGGCCGAAGTTTATTGGCCTTTTCCTAGGTGAAAGTTCATTGTCCTCTATTACAATTCTAGGAAATCTAAAAATAGAATCACTTCGTGGAAATGGCAAAAAGGAAAAGCCAAAATTTATTAAGGTGAAAATGTTATCAGTTTCCCAAAAACTGGTATGCTTTTTTCAAAAGTAGCTTAAAACAGCCCAAAAACAGCTGAAAAATTGGAACCAGTTTTTTACCTCTTTTGGGCCACCTTTAACCTGCTTTGGGCCGTTTTTGTTTGTTTTGAGCTATTCTTTGGAAAAAAGTATCTGTTTTTTAGAAGTCGGATTTGAACCTGTTTTGAGCTATTTTTTATATGTTTTGGGAAATGGTTACCAGTTATTGGGTAACCGCTACCAGTTTCCCAAAAACAAATGTTAACACTTACCCCTTCTCGTTTCCAAGAACTGGGTTTAGATTTCTAAGAATTGCAATATCACACTCCTCACATCTCCTCGAACTGGTTCAATTTTTTGATTTCCAAGAATTTTAATGGAGGTCAAGCAACTTTGACGAAAAAGGTCAATAAACTTTGATCTACTTTTAAAGAACAATGAATTTTAACCTTCATACCGTCTATCTCACAATTATTATAATTCCCTATCTACCTGTCTCCCTATTTGGTCCAGAAATGCAGTATTTATACTACTGATCATATTTTCGGTAGAATAACAAATTCTAAGAACAGCTTAATGGCGTAGCAATAGGTGACCTTCTTAGTCCTGTTGAAGCTAATTTTTACATGGAAAAATTTGAAACATTGGCTTTACAAAATATACCTAAAACCTTTAATTTAGTGTAGATATGTAGATGACATATTTGTTATTCGGAGACATTGAAAAAAGCGCTGCATTAATTTTAAGTTTTTAATGGTATCCATCGAAGCGTTAATTTAACCATGGAGAAGGAAACTAATGGACATATTCATAAACTATCATCCACTGTCTATTTAAAAAAATTGGTGTCTTAAATCTTTAGTGGGTCGAACCAAACGAATTTGTGATCCTAAATTTTCAAAAGATTAATACATAAATATTTAACACAATCACTACAAGCGTATGAATATTCACTTAAAGATATTAATAATGTTATTACACCTGCTAGACATAACCATAAAAGAAAACTAGTGCTTAAAGTTGGTACTGATTTTCTTCCTTTTATAGCTAATCTTACAGACAGAATTGAAAAAATTGTAATTAGTCACGGCATTAGGACTGTTTTAAAACCTAGAAGAAATATTAAAGAACATTTAAGGTTGTTTCAAACGCATTGTCTTCTTTCGGAGTCTCATTTTGGTTGAAATTGTACGGTATCTCGTTTGCGAGCAAAGATAGAAAGAATTTTTACGACCCTGTTCTACTACTTGATGCAACGAAAGATGCCACAAAGAGAATTGTCAGAGTCCTCTTAGTATAAGAGATAAGGGCGAAATTTAAAATTTGCAAATTTTAAGCACCCCTCGTAAGTGGTTTGCCTTGTAAGTTATCGAAACGGTGAAAAGTGGGTTTTATACAGAATTTTTCGTAGAATTTAGTGGCGTCCATCGGTTTCCCCACAAATAATGTCAGATTCCTCGCAATACACCAAAGTTTTGTTTTTTTAAATGAAATACCCTGTATATTATTTTATTATATAATATAGCATACTCTCAGCTTTCAAAAAATATATATTTTGTGACACTTCCTTTACATTATTAACCTCAAAATTGAATGTTACGTTAATTTAACATTTTGATGTTATAGTTGGCCATGAAGCCTATAAACTCAGTATAAACGCTTACTTTATTGAACGTCCAAGATATATTTGAGCATTCAAAAAGGGATACTAGATTCTTACTGGTTTATTAATTAATTATAAATACGTAAATACGCGATTATAATAAATTTAAGGACTCTTACGCAGAAATGCAAAAATAATAACAAAAAACTGTGCAAATTAGGTTCAATAGTTTTTCAAACATACTCAAGCTGGCAAATTTTTTTTTAATTGGGTAAAATTCATCTTACAGCTTCAGAAAAAAATAGTAATGGCAATAAAACTTCTTATCTAAATGTGTAAGTAGGCTGGGCCTAGTCTCATTCTAAACGTAATTAACCTGCCGAATCTGATTAAAATTATTTTTGTGCAACAATAGTGCTGTTTGTTCATTGTGCAAATTATAGCAGAAAATCAAAATTCTGGTTAGCTTTAGTCACAGTAATGAAAACGCCGACGCAACAATAAATTTGTATTTTAACAGGTAAATGTAGTTTCCTTGGTATTCATTTTGATTATTAAGTAACTTTACATCTATGTGGATTTCCAGAACGGAGAAAACACAGTAAAATCACGTTTTATAGATTAAAAAGAAATTTATTTAGTTATGGATCATTTTCTAAGCCCAGGTCAAAAAAATATAAAAAAGAAAATCGAGAGAATGATGAGATTCCGTTTCAGCCAGTGTGGAATACTTCACCACCATATATATATATATATATATATATATATATATATATATATATATATATATATATATATATATATATATATATACAGGGTGTTAATACTAAGTGGTTAGTTAGTTAGTTCCAATATTTGATTTTGTACCCCGGTTCGAAGTTATAGCTCTTCGTTTGTTTTTCGAAAAATAGTCACAACTTCTTTATTTTAAGGACTATTAATAAAAATAAAAAGTTTCTGAATTAGCTTTCGATTCTCTAGAACATTTGTATTTACAACTATTTTCTATTTTTTCCAATAACAAAATGGCGACCGATCAAATATTTCAAACCAAGATATTTTGATAACCACTCGATCGATTTTTGAAAGTAAAACATTTATAAAATCGTTAAATTGTCTACTACAGTATTTGCCTAGAAAAGTTCTTTCAATTGTTTTAAAAAAAAAGATTATTTAGTTAGTGTCGTCACACGCACACTACATATTAACAAACTAAAAACATCTGCATCAAAGGAGCCTTATAAAATAAACAAGATTAGAACAAGTGAACCAAGATATTCGCACTTCAAACTGAAGGATGTGATATTGTTTGTGAGTTATAAAATTACATATTCTAAAGTCGTGTCTGTATTTTATGTGATAATGAATTATTATCGAAACGATGAACTGCTTGACATGCTTTTGGTTTTTGGGGAAGCAAGGAGTAATGTAAACGAAGCTCGACGAATATATCTGATGAGATACCCGAATCGTCGACAACCAAGTAGTCAACTTTTAGAAAAATTTGTAGACGATTATCTGAGATCGGTAGGTTTTACCCAACAATTGGTGGAAATTCGAATAGATTACGTCGAACACCTGCATTTGAAGAGACTGTACTTAATATTGTTGAGGATGATCCATCAACAAGCACAAGCGTAATAGCGAATAGATTAAATGTAAACCATGTGTCTGTTTGGGAAGTTCTGAAAGAACAAGGTCTTCATCCATACTCTAGACAGAAAGTGCAAGCTTTGGGACCTGACGACTTTCAGCCAAGACTGATGTTCTGTCGTTGGCTTCTTTAGCATTGTAATCTTCAAAGAGAGTTTGAAAAATTTATTCTGTTCACTGATGAAGCTTGCTTCACAAGGAACGTGTATTTAACTCTAAAAATAATCACTTGTGGGCTGACGAAAATCCCCAAGCAACATTTACTCTTGCATATCAACAACGTTTTGCAGTCAATGTATGGACCGGAATAGTAGGGGAGCATGTAATTGGACCCTACATTCTCCCAAACCGCTTGAATGGAGAAAATTATTTGACTTTCTTGGATAGTGTGCTACCGGAACTTATTGATGACTTGCCATTAGACATTAGACGGAAACTTTGGTTTCAGTATGGTGGGCTCCGGCTCATACAAGAAATCACCGCATTTCTAAACCACGAATATACAAATAAGTGGATTGGAAGGAGAGCTCCTATTGCATGGCCAGCCCGAAGCCCCGACTTAACACCATTAGACTATTTCTTCTGGGGTAAGATGAAGACCTTGGTGTATGAGACACCAGTGAATACAGAGCTAGAACTAGTGGCTAGAATCGTGGCTGCAGCAGAAGATTTCAAAGAAAAGCCAGAAGTCCTTGCGAAAGTTTCTACCAACGTTAAAAACGCTGCCAAGCGTGCATTGCTGCGAATGGCGGCCACTTTGAAAATTTATTACAGTGCATTTTCACATCCGTGCATTTTGTTTCTATAGTATTTAATGTCAGAAAGTTACTTCGTTTTAAATGTTTTTTAGTTTGTTAATAGTTGTGAGCGTAATACTAGTACTTAACTGAATAAATTTTTTTTGTAATTAATTAATAATTTTTTTCTAGGCAAATACTGTAGTAGATAATTTAACGATTTTATAAATGTTTTACTTTCACAAATCGATCGAGTGTTTATCAAAATATCTTGGTTTGAAATTTTTGATCGATCGCCATTTTGTTATTTGAAAAATAGGAAATAGTTGTTAATACAAATGTTCTAGAGAACCGAAAGCTAATTCAAAAGTTTTTATTTTTATTAATAGTCCTTAAAATAAAGAAGTTGTGACTACTTTTAGAAAAACAAACGAAGAGCTATAACTTCGAACCGGGGTACAAAATCAAAATTGAAACTAAAAAGTTGTTTATTTTAATGAGATCTAACTGCCATTTTCGCGTGTAACCACTTAGTATTAACACCATGTATATATGTATAAGTTTGTTCAACATCTACATCCTGGTGAAGCTGAACGTAGGTTGATATTTTGTAATTTGTACTTAAACATGTTAAATATAGTACCCAACTTGGAAAGAAATGTCATATGGGCAAACTAGGCTCACTTTAGCAATACAAGTGTTTTAAACAGGCACAACAGCAGATTCTGGTCTCAAGAAAATCAATACCAAATATTCCGCCAAAGACAACAAGCACGATTTGGGCTAAATGTTTTCTGCTTTATATTAGGATCAAAAATACAATTTGATACTTTGGAAGGGAAATTATCCGCTCCTAGATATTTGGACATTTTAGAAATGGTTATGCCTGAATTATTAGATGACATTCGTTTAGCTCGCTTGAACCAAATTCATTTCCAACAGGATGGGACACCATCATACAATGCGCAAAATATACCCCCGTTTTTGAAAACAATTTTGGTAATAGATGGATTGGCACTAATGGGCCGATAAGATGGCTTCCTAGATCTCCGGACTTCTCAGTATTAGATTTCCCTTTCAAAATAAAATATACTAAACTCAATATGATAACATTGAACGTTTGACAAATGCAGTTATAGAAGCTTTCAGACATTTATAAGATCACCCTATTATTATGCGAATTGGTAGAGTGTGAAGCATGTATAATACAGAATGGTCATCAGTTCGAACATCTCTTTTAATAACTTATTAGGATTGCAAAGTTGTAGGTATCATTTATATCATTTTGAGGTTAATAATGCAAAAGAAGTGCTACGCAATATATATTTTGAGAAAACTGAGAGTAAGCCCTATTATATAATAAAAAAATATACAGGGTGTTTTATTTAAAAAAAAAACTTTGATATATTGCGAAGAAACTGAGTTTTTGTCGGGAAAACTATGCACGCTACTAAATTCTACGGAAAATTCTGTATGATATCCACTTTTCACTATTTTGATAAATTACAAGGCAAAGCAGATACGAGGGGTGCTTGAAATGTGCACATTTTGAATTTCAGTAACTAAGTGGACTATGACAATTCTATTTGTGGGATCTTTCGTTACACGAAAAAGTGGAACTCTATCTTTGCTCGCAAACGAGCAACCAAAATGAGACAATCCGTACAAGACCTTTTGTTGTGGAACAAACCCATTATAGTATCCCTTTACAACGTGAAGCTTTTGAATTATTTAAACATCCTAATATCTTTAATAGGAAAGAAGAAATCTTCCGTTTAAACAGATTTTGGCATCTTACACTTAAAAAAGGTACAATGGTACGTCTTAATTTGAGGTTTTAGAATGTCTAGGTTCTTTGCTCTATCTTTTTAGATCTTGAACTAAATGCTTTACCATTTAGATATGTTAAGTTACAATAGCACTATTATTAACATATGTAGTCAAAATTAAACATCATATTATACATACTATATTTTGTTTTTATTGTAGAATAACAATTACAATTAATGCCAAAAAGTTTCTTTGTTAGATTTGACTAGATCCTTAGTTCGTATGCCAAGTCTCTATTAATTAATGCTTTTATTAGTTATGAATTAAAGCTTTCACAACTATACACTTATATCGTAGTTTGATTAAATTTTGTCAAATTTGCATTTTGATTATGACATGGCCTACTGTTAGCCTTCTTCGGTCAGGGAAGATTGTTATTCGTCATCCTTAAGTCAGTTTAATAATATTTAATTTGTTAGGGATCTAGTTATTCTTTACTAAAATTAGTTCGTTTGTTTTATACGTTCATCAAACTATTATATTAACAGCAGGCTTATGTTTGCGTTTTCACCTTTTTCATATTTCATAAATTAATTCTAACATCTCAAGTAATTCTTATAGATATTACCATTTACAGAGACCAATAATTGTAGTTGGTATCGAAACGTATAAGTTTATATAAAATACAAATAGAAAAATACACCACTTAAAAAAAACCCAAAGATAAGTATTTTACTTATGTATAATAATGGTGAAAGTTTACATTTTAATACTTTGTATAACGAATTTCACTGAGACTAAAAACACCATGCAGAACAAAGGAAGGTTCCAAAAAAACAAAAAATTAAAAAAAAAAGTAGAGGATTGCAAACCAATGAGTACTTGCAAACCATTTTATGGCACAGTGATACATAAGATTTTTGTGCCGACGTCAACGATTGTTATTAAAATGAAGAAACAAAAATTGTTATACTTTTTAAAATTTTATATCTGTTGAAATTAAGTTGGCAATACTGACAATAATATAACCTAACAAATACAATTGCGAAATTATTTATTACTGGAATTTTGTAGGTATCTTACTAATTTGTTGACTTTATAATAATATAGATGTAATTTGTAGGCAGTAGGGGAGATCACATTCAAAAATCAAAAACATCAAGACAACTTTATGAAGCCGACGAAAAGATAAATTGTGCGCGTGATAATGCATTGTGTGTTTCAGTCGATTTACAAAAAAAATATTATGTTGGAAAGGTGGGCAAAAAAAGTAAGCTGTACCTTGGGAGTTTTATGGCATGAAGCTCCAAGTGACCGAAATAAGGAAGACAACAGATTTTACTCATCTTTCTTGCACAATAGAAGCAAAAAAAAAAGGTTTTTTGTAGTTAGACAATTGTTGTAGCCAAAACAAGAATTAGACTTTAACTTCTTTTTTAATATGCATAATAAATAGCGTTGAAAATATAAATCAAGGCATTTATGCTTGCCGATTCCTTCCACCACCAAGCGTAAGAATCCTTAAAACTAAAGACTTTGTAGGTTTTGTTGCGGCTGTTGAAATATATAAAAAGGTAAGGTATTTGCAAAAAAGACTAGGATCCAAAAATACTGGACATTTAGTGCAGGAATGTGAACGTAACTGCAGGTATATTCCAAATACCCTAAAACACCTAGGATGCATTATGCCAGAAAACAGGAAGCAAATTTCGAGTAGTCCTCCAGACGCGAGAACTACTGATTAATATGGTATCATTAAGGCACTAGCGGAATTTAATCTCAACATGCGGAGGGGTCCCGTCGAGGAACCATATTCCGTCGTGAAGTATATGGGGATCGCTTTCAATTGGGGTATAAAACAGCTATTGAAGGAACTACCTAAAATCGTAGAAAATTTATATAAAAATCGACTGTTAAATTACTCTCAAAAAATAAGGTCCAAAAATCTGGCTCACCATCATTCCTGCCCATACATTCACTTTCTGCTGGTACTGGGTTTGTCCTAGATACCAGTTAGGAATTGTTGGAGACCAGTACTGTGTGTTTTGCTTATTAACTGTGCCGTTTACGTTACACGTTGCCTCGTCACTAAAAAGAACATTTTTGTGGAAACTTGCATTGCTTCACAAAATTCCAACCTGCGATCCAAGTTGTCTGCAAATAACTTCTGAACTACACACGCTTTGTGTGGGTGCCACTTTTCCTTTTTAGGACGCTGTGTACATTGAATTTACTTGTATCACAGTATCGCGCAATTTGTCTAAGGATTTTCCACGACGGTCAACACCACATTTTCACTTTCTTCATTATTTAAAGCTGTAGCTAAGTCCGTTTTTGATAGATATTTAACAGAGCCCGTATCCGGAAATTTGTACCAAATTTTACTTATGTTTGATGGAGTAATGTGAAATTCTGGGTACACATTGTTAAACAAATTGCAAACTTCTGTCTGCGTCCTCCTTCTCTCCCCATATCCCGCATCATTAAACAATCAGTATGTTGCCTTTTTTATTTACTTCAAAAGCGTATTTCACTCACAAATGAACGTTAACCAATGTAAATTAGTAACTTTTTACTTCAAGTGCACGTACTACCTTGACGGTTCTAAAGCACATTCAAAGTGTTTCGACAATAAAAAGCAATCGTAGGTGTCTAGATTAATGTCTATTAATATAAATTTGACTCACTCTACCATCATTTTTTCGCTTTTTTTCTCAAAAACTAGTTCAGTAAAAGTATTAGTTTTATATCATTGAAAAGAGAAAAAATATGTCTATCGAATGTGTACAATATAGAGGTACATTGTCATTAACAAAAATGTAGGTAGTGGTATTCGCTGTTCCTTGTTTTTTAAGAATTCGAGAACTCACTAACCATATATCTTCCTGTAATGAAGAACTAAATGTTAGACAACTTTTATTTCACAGTAGATAGGATGTGTTCAAGATAGGACGTGTTTAAGGTTGCTCCGTTTCTAGCTTTCGGAAGTGAAACAAATATGTGTTAAAATTACAGAACAGATTTTTATACCCGGCGGTTTGAATATTAATAATAAACAAAGATAGTAATAATCTAACCAGTAGAAGTTATGTAACGTGTAAATGGCTCTTTAGTTGAAATAGGCGCGAAAATAACATTTAGGATTGCTGTAGTATTGAATTTCTACGAAGAGGTACGGCTGTTTTAAACCCATGCCAGATGTGATTATTAAAAATGGTAAAATTGTAATGTAAACTTAAAGCGTAAATAAATACCACCCTTTTGTCTAAGGATTGAACTGAAACAGGTAAAAAGCTTTGCAATAACAATAAATTATAGATAACTAATAAAATAGCTTATTTTATGCCACAGCAGCGCAAGGTAAAGAAATCAATCATACATATGTATTTGTAGGAAAAATACCAGATGTGATTCATCCTTGTAATGAACCCCTTTCGATACCAAATCCAAACGTAAGCGTTCTCAAAGGAACTGTTTTATTAGCTTAAATGATCCAAAATCCAAAAAAGCAAATAAATAAATTAAACAAACAAATAACTGCCTCTAATTTGTAATCGAAATTCTAAATTAAAGCAATTAAATAATTTCTTTTCAGATCCGTATTAAGTGTTAAGTTCTTGAACTTTTTCTTTCTCTTTGTTTTCAAATTTGAAGGTTGATCCAATTTTTGTTTTTGGTATTATATGTGATTCTAAGTTTAATTATAACAGTATGTGGCATGTTGTCTTATACAATATTTTTCCTTGACTGCAAATTGAAAATTTAAGCTAACTTTTACCTTTGTTACTATGTTGATCTTAATTGTAATGAATGAATCCTAACAGTAAACAATTAATGTCGGCAGAGCTAACGGGACCAGTACCTTTATTTGTTGTTACCCTTCAATTGAAAAAAAAAGAAACTTAGAGGATGGAAAGGTTTAAGTTGTCACAGTTCGCGACAATAATAAAACAAATTTGATAAACAAATATTAAATTAAACAAACAAAGAAATAACTTGGAAAGCTAAACTAAACATAATTTAATCATTTGGTCGCAAATAAATAACAGCATCAGGCATCAGGCGCGAGAGCCAGAAATCGCGTAGGGAGTAATCTGGTTGAAACGTGACGTGATTGAAGGGTATGTAAGTGAAAAATGTATATATGTATATTTAGATATCCATACAGTAAGTATACACTCTATTATTTATATCTTTCTTGCCTCTGTCTATATCTATACTTCTGACTTCCTTACGTGTCGAGGCATTAGACAAATAACTGTCTAGTAGTAGGGCGATACCATTAGTAGGGAATGCTACATCGCCCGGGGCACGATTTGGCCAGTAACCAGTGAGAGAGCGAAAAGATGTGTTAAACGGTACGATTTGGTATCTTCCCGGGTAATATGTGTTAGAATTAAAGTGGAGTTTCGAAGAATTTTTCTTATTGCATGCTATACCTGTGAATGACTAGGAGCGGGAGAACTTCTGGAAAAAAGTAGGTAACGTGTTGAACGTGTGTAAGCCAAACGAAAGAGTGATGATAGTGGTGTATATGAACGGATGGGGAGGTTGTACAGAGACAACAAGGTGAAAGCGTTCTAGGAAAGTTGAGAGACCAAACAGTCAATTAGAATGGTGAACGCCTGAATATTTGTATGGAGAGTAGCCTATTTGTATCCAATGCGTGGTTTAAATATAAAAATGTACCTATGTATACACGAAAAAGAGGTAAATCTAAAAGTATGATAGACTTGATAGTGTATGATGAACGGCTTAGAAAGTAATGCGCGGATCGGACCACTTTTTGGTTATACCGTGAGTGTGTTTAGTGCAAAAGTGAGCCTGGAGAAGGAAAGCAAACGTAGTGCGAACGTCCAGACGTAGGATAGACAAACTAGTGGATAATGATGTGAGAATGAAATACGCAGATGATGCTGTGAGTAGAGTTGAATGTGAATGAAATAGTATGAAACGAACAAATAAAAGACACTGACGTTGAAAGTGCACGAATAAGCTTGAAAAACTGTGTTGTCAATTGTGCCGTGTGGATATGTGGAAGGTAGACAGAAAAATGTGCTTGGTGAAATGAGTAGAGTCAATAAATAATAAAGGCAGTATGTAAGAGACAATATGCGTACATGGCAAAGATTGCTGCAAAAAATGAGATTGAAAAAAAGCGATTGTAGGAGGTGCACAGCTTAACAAGCAAAGAAGCGAAGGAGGTAGTGAGAATAAGTAAAAACGAAGTGATGACTGTGGAAGGAGAGAAAATGCAGAATGATTTTGAAACAAACAAAAAACTCTTCTGGAAATATGTCAAAACACATAACGTGGCCCAAAACAGAACGCTGCAGGAGTGGATGAATACGAGCAATGAAATAGTATGGGACGATTGTGAAGTGAGGAAATTCTGGCAAGAATATTTCTGAAAGCTGTACAGTAGTGTGGAAAATAAGACTACAGGGTTAAATAAGGAGAATGTAGAAGGAAGTAGATGAAATCACTGGTGAAATGCTAAAGTATGGGGTTGAAAAGCTTATTCGAAGATTGTGTGAATTATTCAGTGTATGCCTTATGTGTAGAAAAGCACCGAGGGAATGGAAGAGCGCGATCATTGTATCATTGTATAAGGGCCAGGGGAACATGATTTATTGCAAGAACTACAGAGGAATACGTTTACTCAGCGTACCTGGCAAAGTATTTGGAAGAATTATGATTGATAGAGTACGAGAACAACTCAAGCTAAGATTTGGGCTGTGTAGGGTCACTTCATTCCAGGGAGAGGATGTGTCAATCAGGTGATCAAAAAGTGTTTAAGGGTAAAACGGAAGCTCTACTGTGCGTTTATAGATCTGGAGGAAGCATACGACGGAGTGAATAGGGAGAAGCTGTGGGAAATATTAAATGAGCATGGCGTAAATAAAGGTCTAATAAATGGAATAAGGGCAGTATACAACGGTAGTAGGACATATGTTTGGGGAGAGGAGGTGTGAGTCAATGCTTTAATATTGAGCAAGGAGTGCGACAAGTCTGTGTGATGTCACTGTAGTTGTTCAATGTACACATGGATAAATGTGTTAGACAAGCATGTACCGATACAAATGGTGTAACGGTTGGTGACGTAAATGTACGATTTATGGTGTATGCAGATGACACAGTAGTATTAAGTGACAGTGCGCATGAGCTACAAACCGCTCTGAGTAAGTGTGATACAGTCTGTGAGAGCATGGACCTAAAGGTAAACGTGAACAAAACTAAGATTGTGGTGTTCAATCGGGAAGGTGGAAAGGAGAGTAGAGTATTTACCCTAAAAGATGAAATTATAGAGCAAGTGGACGAGTTGGTATATATGGGTAGAATGTTTACTGCAGATGGTACAATGGAGGACGACATTTGACGAAGGGTCAATGATGGAAAGAAACAGATTGGACGATAATGAGAAACGAAAGCATGAGTCTAGCTGCGAAACGAGCAATCTATAATGCAGTGTTTGTCCCAGCAGTACTGTATGGAAGTGAGACATGGGTATGTCAAAGAAAGCACGAAACAAAGATAAATGGCGTGGGTATGAGATTCCTGGGAAGCGCATGTGGTAAAACGAGAAGAACGAGATAAAGAATGAATGCATAATGATGGAGTGTGGCGAGGAAAAGACGATGTTGGATAAAACTAACATATTACGTCGATTTGGTCACATTGAGAGAATGAATAACGCAATATTAACGAAACAGATATATGTAGGTGAGGTTAGACGAAAGTCCGGGTCTGGTAGGGCGCGTAAAACTTGGCTAATGCAGTAGAATGTATGATAAAGGAAAGAAAGATAAGGAGTTTTAAAAAAAAAGGGCATGGCAGAGACAATGTATGCACCTTGAGGAAGCTAGGGAGGTATGCGGAGATAGAAAAGCATAGAGAAAGATTGTGAATGAACAATAAATAATAGGTAGGAATTGTTTTACCTACCCCGTAAGAGAATGGCGTGAAGCTTAAGTTAAATTAAGTTATTTCAGACATTTTTTGATAAAGTAAATATTTACCGAGATATGTAGAATATTTTATACTTTTTGGATACCCTGTATAGTTTTCGTGTAATCCTCTACAACGCTTTTTCATAGTTTAAAGTCAGCAGTTCTTACTGCCACTAGTTTGTTAGGTGTAAAATATACAAACGATCACTATTAAACTTTGTGTACAGAGGGTAAGTAAAAAACAACATCATCAAAGCGTGTAGGTATCTTTGTGCTTTAAGTTTATTACCGCAAAATTTTATTGCGAACTAATTTACTATACTAATACTATGTTAATAATAATTTAGGAAACAATAAAGCATGTAAAACTAAGATTACGTAAAAAATTTAATTAAAACATACAGCTTGGTTAAGAAGTACAGTGTAGTTCTACAGTGTACAAAACTGATGTTTTCATTAAAAACAAACTTTAATTACACAAAGTATTACGTTTGGGAAATATAAAATTGTGTGTAAATTACTAGCTTGTATAAAAAATGTAACACTTTCAGCAAATTATGGTTGTTTTATGCGTTAAAGTTTATCTAAATCATAAAGTTTAAATAAACATTTCAAATCAATTTACAGTATATTATAAGACAAGGGTTACAATGAACATTATTGTAGCATGAGTATAATGTTGTGTTTTCACAAAATACTCATATTTTTTTTTAATTCTTGTCATTTGCAGGAAGTTTTACTTGTGTGTATCAATACGAAAAAGTCTGCGGCTAAGGCCCATCCAAAAATCTCAAGCTATTAGTGAAATAATGTGAGTGGTTTCAATGCTCCAAGTACCTTGATTTTCACGTCGAAGACGGGCATAGTGATGAAAGAGGGAAAATTTTTGAAGATGCAGAATTGGGAGCGTTACTATACCAACAATCTTTTGAAGCGACTTAAAACGCATCAAAGCTTTGGAAATGATTCAGAAGTAACCAAATTGGCTGCTGTACGAGTTGAAGCCTAGATACGTTGAACAGTGCTTTTTGCTTATGAACAGTTACTTGCAAGGCAGAAACGGAAGGAAATTCTTCATCAGTAGTACAGAGGAACTTGCGCCGCCATCTTGGATGTGACGTCACAAGACCGCCCACGTGGGAGACCATATTTTCCACCGCTGCTGGAATCTTCATCCCTAATGATTTTCTACTCGCTCACGTGTAGGACGTATTTTTGCACCCCTATTTTTTACACACCCCCGTGTGAGACCGTATTTTCTACTCTTTCTTTTCGGAAGCATTTTTCAACTCTTGTCATTCCTAATTAAGGCCTTTTTGTTTTTATCAGATTCACGTGGAGGACGTAGTTTCCAACCCTCGATGGAATTTTAACCCTGATTATTATTATTGGTGGCATCAAGGTCTTTTTGGCAGCAAATTTTTTATTGGCCTTTTTGTTTTACACGCTTACGTGAAGGACCGTATTTTTCAACCCTCTTCATCCCTAATTAAGGCCTTTTTTGTAGTTGCTAACGTGAGAGGTGTATTTAGGGCTAGCACTGATCTGGGAGCTTGGCTTGGCTTAGGGCTGTATTTAGGACTAGAGTTTGAACTGGGGCTTGGGGCTGTGTTTAGGGTTAGGATTGGGGTTTGGGGTTGTGTTTAGAACTAGTGTTGATCTAGGGTTAGGGCTGTATTTAGGGTAAGGGTTGAACTGGGGCTTAGGATTGTATTTAGGGGTGGGGGCTGAACTGGGGCTAGGGGCTGTGTTTAGGGTTAGGGTTGAGTTTGGGGTAGTATTTAGGGTTAGGGTTATTTTTTATGGTAACTATCTTGTAGATCATTTTTTATCGTCGTGCCAGCTCGGACATTCTAATTGGATTTGTGTTTAGGTCTTTCAATGATTTTAATTTGACCTAAGACTATAAAAATGTACAATGTGAGTCTACGTATATCGGTTTATGTCTATTATGCTAAGAAAATTTTAAGGATATTTCTATTAATGCTCATTTGTAGGTTGCGTGTTTATATACGAAACTACAACAGCTGCTTTTCTACCTAGAGAAAAAATACTACCCTCTACATTATACACACTTAAAACGTGTAACTTGATCATGTTTTAGTACTACCATTATTCATATTTTCATGAGCTACATAGATTCGTATGAAATGTTTATTGTTATTAATATCTAATAGGAGTTATTTAACTTAAAACATATCGATCATGTTCTTTGCATCCGAATTTATCGGTGTCTGAGGCAACAAGTAGAAATTCATTTTTACCTGATACGGATAGTAACTCTAATATAGATGGCTGCTTTTGATGTAATTTGTAATAGGATTTTTATTATAAACGAATGTATAATTAGCTTTAAAGTGCTATTACACTTTTTCTTTTAATTGCATGCTACGACCTTCTACCTATACACAAATTTATAACGACACAACCCGATTAAGATAACCTTCTACCTATATACTCGATTTTATAACAACACACGATTAAGACGATCTACATTAGTTTATAACACTATTGCTTGCTAGCGTATTTTTATTTACGGTGGTACCTATATAAAAGTTATTAACGCTTCATATTAATGAGTCCATCAAATATTGAAAGGTCAAGTGTTAAAGTATGCGGTGAATGTTGTTTAAAAGCAGACCTTGTATTATTCACATATACAGGTGATGTTCCAAAAAAATATTAACATAATCAATATATATATATATATATATATATATATATATATATATATATATATATATATATTACAATCTACACTCCGAATAAAAAGTATCACCTGATATAAGATATATTTTGTTAATGGGTATATAGTTAAGATGACTGATAAGTTTTAATGTTTATTAGGGATGTTTTGAACAGACGGCTAGAATATACCACTGTATTTTTTCAGTTTTAGTAAAAGCTGCATAACCAATACAAATCTGAATTATTACACATGCTTTTAATTTTCATGATGCTGATTCTTTTAAAATGGCTAATTAAATACCTTATTTACAAAAAGTAAATTTACAGTTTCATAAAACAAGAAATATCATATACGATCCACGTACAGGCTCTATCTCAGCTGAATTATCTCAATCGAAAAGGGTATGTAATTAAGTTAAGTATATTAGACTATTATTAGAATGCCCTCTTTTTAAAATACAACAAAATTTTACCGGTAAGGGGTGGGCCGTGCTATTACATAAGATGATTTTACATACATATAGGTTTTATTGCCTTGTTTGAAATTTTAAGCTACCCTAAGGCAAATATTAAGAGTTTGCTACTGAAACCATGCGTAAATCTACAGTGAGAAATTTACTCGATACTGGTACACTGCGAGCAACCTTTAGGCATTGTGCGAATATTTTTCTGCAATAGAAGTTGACGTGCACGTCTTTCTCTCTCTTTCATTTCTATTGCTTCGCTCTTTTCGTCTCTCTCTCAGCTCTCTCTCTCTCGCTCGCGCCTCTCTCGTCTCTCTTATCTCGCTTCACACAATCACAAGCACGGACACAAGCTCAAACCCGCAAACGCAAAACACTCAAACATACAAATACGCAAACACCAAAACACACATGCACACAAAACGAAAAACCCAAAACATGAAAACACACAGACACGTAAAACAAAACACGAAAACACGCAAACACACAAAATGGAAACACGCAAACAAACAAAACGAAAAACACGAAAACACGCAAACACGAAAACGAATCAAGTTCAGGAGCTGGAACTCGCCCTCAAGGAGTAGGGGTTTATAAATCAAAGCATTTTTTACTGTTTTATTATTTATTCTTTATATCCAAATGGAAGAGTATCAAAGTGTTCTATTCTACGTCGTTTAGAATAACTTGCCCTATATTGTTTAGATTCAGGTCTACTTAATACATTATAGCATCTGTCTCGAACTATTTTTCTATCATTATACACAATAAGAGAGTCATTGGTATTGTTTCTATAAAGCCAAAATGAGAATATGCGGCATTCTGCCGCGAGCGCGCCCTCCGGAGTGTTAATACATATAAGCATTAATTTATTTACAAAACGTTCATTGCCCTTTATATCACAAAATTTATTATAGCGATTGTTATATTTACAGCAATTTCTTTTATTTGCTTGAGCAGCTGTGGACGCGGATGTACCTTCGTGATGCACAGTTGATTATACTGAACTTACGATATAAGAATGCTCAAAAGTGTGATTTAACCCAAATTTGAAGAAATAGCACTAAAACACTAATCCTTTTCGATGGACCCGAAAATGTCGCTTCTGACTATCGAAACAAAACACAAGAAAAGGTGCCTGGAATGACTGAATATTCTCTAAAACCCACACAAAGGTGAACGAGAAAGCTTTCACTACCATACCATCAAGCGTCCCGGTAGAAAGAAAGTAAATTAGGTACGCCCCAAGATCATATCACGCGTTCAGCGCTCACTCTGATTGACTTCGACTGCCTAACGAAAAACAAAACTCCCCCTTCATCACAAGATCACGTCACCCCTTATAATGGTTGCATAAAAATCTTCCATACCCCAAATTGCATAGTGAACAATTCACATGCAAGAAACAGACTTGATATCTGGAAACGAGACGTACACATCCGATTTTTCAACCAGAAACCCCGTTACTCAAATACACTTTCTGTACTTCCACCAACAATAATTCAGCACGTAAGTGAACTGGTATGAAAAATGTACAAATATTTAAATGCGACTGAAATTCGTTATCAACCACGATACAAACAACTTTATACCCATACATATTAGGTTACTTAAAAACTCTTTTCAACCATCATGAAATTTAATTACTTTCGAAACTGCGATAACAATTTTTAAATAATAATTCCCGCAACAACGTTTTAATTTAAAATTCTACATCAAAGACATTTTAAATATCCTAATATTTGAACAAAAAAGGAATCTTCGGCAAATTTCAACCACACTTGACAACTTGTTCCGATCAATGGCATACGGACTCGCTGACCAGCATTTCCGGTTTCATGATGAAGTAGGAAATTGTATTGACTCGTATGCTGCCTGACAGATGGGGAAATGTAGTGACCAGATATTAATCAAAGTTAATTGCGTTTATAAGTACTGTAAGAATATCAATTAATGTAAATAACAAATGTTTCAAACTTTTGACCGAAACTGTTTCGGTTGTTAAATATACAGAACTTAATAACACTACATAGAATAGCTTTTTAGAATTGTAGATTTGGTTTAGAAGGTTTTGTAAGAAAACAACATGCGTACTGCATCGAAATAATTTAGGGAAAAATCCTCACAGTACCGACCTTTAAAACTGACACAGAATCAAATATACTTTCTTATGACCGGAATCGCTTCTGCGTATGATTACGTTTTATTTGTTTAAAACGCATCTTTTCATTTACGTTAGTAAGTAAAGCGTCCATAAGGGGATGCACATTACCTTCCTATGTGCCTATAACGCTTTACATGAGATAGAGAAATTATTGATTTTAAAATTAAGTTATAATCCCTGATTTTTTTTCTTTAAGAATTTATACAAGGTGTTCTTTGGTACATTTATGTAACTCCATCTGTCCCAAGTAGGGGTTATGTAATATCTATTATAATTGTAGGATAGTATGATTTTTATCCCCTTCAAGTACTTGTTAGTTTTAAGACGGTGGCAACAGCAATTCTAGACAATGAATATTAAGTGTACGTCGGACTAAAAAAACTGGATAGGTTATATCCAAAATTATAAATCAACATTTGTTGTATTAAAATGCACATACATGCATATAAGATAACCTACCCCTAAATTTTTGGTCTTTCCGTTTGTATTTCTGTTGCTTCATATTAGTTTATTTTTAGTAAATTACGTTAAGATACAATGAAGTTTATACTTCTCAAATACATAAAACAAATTAAAAGTTAATATAATATTCAGATTGAGTTATTGAAGCTCATCCAATGTCTGACAAAGAGGACCAGTTCAACGCTGTTCATCAAAAACAAGTTACGGCCTTAAGATAAGGGATTTTACAACTTTATTCAATCTCTCTCTCTCTCTCTCTCTATATATATATATATATATATATATATATATATATATATATATATATATATATATATATATATATATATATATATATATATATATATATATATATATATATATATATATATATATATAACATTCAATATCCTCGGTACCATCACAGATAGCGAAAAAAAAGGAGTCATTAAAGCGGCGCGGTAAAAATTGTATATTTTTAAATAGGACACCCTGTATATTTTTACATATTTTAATTCACCCCAAAATTATGTATTTAGCACCGCAATTTGTATAGCATATTTTTGCAACGTTGCCAATTACATTGAAAAATTCCTTAAATTAGTGAAAGAACATGGGTCATATAATAACTGGAAACAAAACGGAAAGAGGAGTGATGAAAAAAGTCCCCTAAGATAACACCGATTAATGTTTTTCTACAGGGTGTTTTACATGGTCATGCCAACATTGCAAACTTTAACCCTAATTTTCGAAAGTTTTTCAAGTGGAGCACCCTGTATTTTATTAGTTGGGTTTGTAGGGAATTTAATCCTCCTTCACTTTTGTAAAGGACTTCCTACGCCTATCTTTACTAATTTTGGTGGTATTTCAATTTCATTTAAACTCTAGCAAAGAAGTGAATGTTTTACATCACTGTTGTTTTTCTAGTCACCTATGACATAAAATAAAAACAAAATATTATCATTTTAAATAGAACGTTAGTTTGGTATTTTTCTATTGTATGAACAATTGTGTGACAATTAAAGTGATTTAGTGCCTCGTTTCTTCAAAAATTATCAAAAATTAATTTTTCGAATGCCGAATTGGTGCATTTTACCAAATGAAGTTCATGAACGTCTTTGGTTCTTACATGATGGAGCCCCTATGCATTATACAATGCCTATTACTAACTTTTTACTTGAAACATATAGAAAGCAGTGGATTGGAAGAGGAGCACCCATATCATGGCCGGCTACATCATCAGATCTAACAAAAATGGATTTCAATATATGAAGATTTATAAAAGACCAGGTATGTAAAATGCCCCCGACTACGAGAGATAATATGAAAATTCGTATTTCGAACTGTTTTCAAACTGTTACTCGGAACATGTGTAGAAACATGACTAATACTTTGAAAAACGTATTGAATTGGGTATTCAAGTTAACGGGGGCCACTTTGAACAAACAATCATGTAATAATTTACTTTAAGAATTGTCCACAAGCTTGAATCGCTAAAATATCGTATCATCATTAGAAAAAGTCATCAAGTTGGCTTTGAATTTATGTTGAAAAAAGACAGATATATCGAAAAAGGTTGGTGTACTCTTATTTCATTTGAACTTGAGCTTTAAGGAACTAAAATGTAACATTACAGCCGGCAACTTGATGAGATTTTCTAATGAACACCCGTTTTGTTGCATATCTTCCATTATGGATACATTGTTCTCTTGTTCATATTGATGGTAATTAATAAACGACGTACCAAATTGACGTTTTATTTAAAATGATAGTTTGTTTTATTTTATGTCGTAGGTGACTAGAAAAACGACAATAGTGAATTACATTCAGTTTTTTGCTAGAGCTTAAATAAAAAAAGAAGTACCACCAAAGTTAGTAAAGATAGGCCCAAGAAGACCTTTAAAAAAGTTAAAGAGGATTAAATTCCCTACAAACCCAAGTAATAAAATACAGGGTGTTCCATTTAAAAAACTTTCGAAAATTAGGTTTAAAGTTCGCAATGTTGGCATGACTATATAAAACACCCTGTAAAAATACATTAATCTGTCAGCATTCCTCTTTCCGTTTCCGTTTCTGTTTTATTTCCAGTTATTCTAATTTAAAAATTATTACAAATTTCATTGACCCATATTTTTTCACAAATTTAAGGAATTCTTCAATTTAATTGGCAACGATCCGAAAATATGCTACACAAATTTCGGTGCTAAATACAGAACTTTAGGGTTAATTAAAATGTGTAAAAATATACAGGGTGTCCTATATATAATATATAAAATTTTTACCGTGCCACCTTTTTGGAGTAACCTGTACGCTCGAAAATAATTTTGTAAGATGAATCTCTTAACCCTTAATAACTCTCTGATGGTACAGGGGATATTGACATTTGTCGCACTAATTGGTCACCCTGTATATTACTAATGCAAGGCCTGTTACTTTCCCGCAAAGGACTGCAACCTACATTAACGTGTCATGTACACATAAGCACCGCACGTAGCGAGCTCTATCTCACCCTTCCTCGCTCTCATTCATCCATTGTGTGTAGTACGGTTAGCATTACTTACGTAAGACCTTGTAAAACTTATTTAATTTTAGTGTATTTTCATAGTATCTTAAAAGATTAAATTTAAATTAACGAGACTTTTCTGTGCGTCTTATGTAAGTAGTATCTATTCATAAGCACTTACAGGCGAGCGACATAAAACCAAGGTTTGTGGGCCAGAGTTTCAAAATGAAGTGACACACACACACACACACATAGGTGTACATATATATATATATATATATATATATATATATATATATATATATATATATATATATATATATATATAATTAATACATACATAGGGTCATCAGCGAATTTTTGTTTAAACTGTGCACAGTAGAAAAATTGTTTTGTACAAAAGTTGCTTGAATCCAAGCAGGCTATAACCTAAAAATATTTTCGCATGTACAGTGTTCCATAACAGCGGTATATAACCTATCTTTCTTACTTTAAATGGAATGGTATAGTTTTTACTGCGGATTTCGTTTCTACTCTGAAAAACAACCACTTACTACTCAACACGTCGTATAGCAAAATTTAACCGTTTTTGAAGTATTTGTACTTTTAGTTAAAAAAATATCATTTTGCGTCGTGCTTCAAAAATTTATTTTGAGGGTACTACCAAATCTATGAATTTGTAACTCCGTATGTAGTTAATGCAGACATTGATATCATTTATGATTTATTTAATTTTTATGCAGGGTTGACCAGAAGTATAAATATATAGTTTTTTTGTTTTAAATGTAAATAACTATCTTATCTTAAATACAACACCCTGTATATTACTATATTATTCGAAAGAAAATTGGAAGACCTACAATTTCTGAAATAGGCAAATTTTGTCTATCCGCAATGCTTTTTGAAATATTTTCAAGTTTAAGATTTTTATTTTAGTTCTTCGTGGTATAATAAATCTGCATCTTGCATATTATTAGGTATATTAACCAGAAAACGATCATAACAGTCGCGATACTTAAATAAATGGTGAAATGTATTGATTCTTGCATTACGTATGTGAGTAGCAATGTAATTTCAAAAAAAAACTTTTAGTAGATATAAAAATAATATGAAAAAAGAAACTTTTTTAAAAAGAGCGGTTTTATTTACACGTAGAAATTGCACTAAAAAGGAGAAAACAATTTTTTTCGTTGCACTAAAATGTGATCAAATCTCTTTAAGAGTAAAAATAAAAGCGAGGGGCGCTCATATTATGAACGTGTGACTGTGACGGAGAGAAACGAATGATGATAAGCCCCTCATTCATTTATTTTTATTCGTAAAGATTTTTCACATGGGATTGGTCGCTTACTAAAAGCCAACAGGTTTAGGGCTAGTGAGGCACTGGGTTAAGTAGTTATGCTCACGCAATATCCAGGCGAGTTTCGTTCATTATTATTCCTTTCTGACTAAGCTCTCGCTATATAGACACTTGCTTTAGTTAACGTTTTAAGTATTTTAAGACACTTGCTTTAGTTAACGTTTTAAACATTTTAAGACTAGCTCGTCCCTATAAGGAATCAGTCACCAATATAGCAATGTTTCCCACAATCGTGTGTGCAACTGAGTTTAGTTGGAACATTGAATAATGTTGCTGATAACGAGGTTATGTACCTAAAATAATAAATGTTTAATCAAGATTTTATTGGAAATCGACCAATTCACACTTACACAGGTATTCGTTTGGTTACAGCTGCTAATCTAGCTTCAAGTTATGCTATTTTAAAGGTGTAAAAACTTTCCATTTACACAAAAATTACAGTAAACAGCTGCTGCCACTGTTTGAAGTAGTATCTGTTTACGGTCTGAACTTTACGCCTACGTAATTAAACGGTTGCTGTACAGTGCTTCACTACATATGTTACTATTTGCGCTTCTATGAACAAAATTTTTTATATGGGGTGACCCATATCTCAATTTTTTAGTTTTTTGATATTAAACGTTTAATGCATGTCCTACGTGTCGCACTTGCTATTTGCTTATAATCTTATAGGTAATTTGTAAGGGTTATAATTGATGCTTTTGATTTGTACTTGTAGTGATTGTAGCAGGATACTATTTTTGGTTTCTGTTGGGAAAATTTATGCTTTATTTTTTTGTCATTACCGTTAACCAAATTTAAATTTTCCTGCATGCTCAAGAACGCAATGGTAGACATCTGGCTGACATATTTTAGTTTTTTTGATGAAGTTTAAATCACTATTCGGTTGAATTAAAACTGATACGCCAATTTTAAGGAGAGCACTTCCTACAACCATGGTTTCTTGTTTTATTTCATTTAGATGATGTGTTACGTCGTTACTTTCTAGGATCAACGCTGGATGTCGAACAGTGCTTAAAATTTTATTTATATATATATATACATACATAATACATTAAAGCTTGATTCTTTACTAGATTTTTTTTAGGAGTTAGCACTATGAGGAAAGGTAAGTGTGTTACTATTAAAACGTTTGGTTAAATAAATGGTTTAGAAAAAAGAATTTCTTACTTTGTTCGCAAACAGTGTAGCTATCCAAACTTACTACATCGATTGTGTTAGTACTTATTATTATTCAGAAATGAGGCAATTAACTATTTATTTCAGTGGGCCTGAATAAAGATTGAATTTTTCACGTTTTGTATAGCTTTAAAAAGGGTTAGGGCAATATTTTGTTGTGAGAATTCTAATAGTTTGTGCTAAACTACCAGTATCTATCTCATTATTACTACAGTGTAGGATTTAATTCCTAACCGGACATATTCCCTTCCTGGACTGTGTCCATTGTCTTTGACTTTTAACTGCAACGTATCTCTTATCTTGTGTCGTAGCCCTTTTCTTGCTACAAAGCGACATAAATTGAAATCTAGTGGCATACAGGTGCCTAACCGATCGAGCGAGCTCTCGGCCTAATCGATAATTGGCTGCACACCTTTTACTTTAGGCACAACGATACTTTTCTGCATGTAACAAAGACTCTTGTATGTTAACAACGGAACCGATTGTGCAGCCAAAACTGATCGTATTCTCATCAACATCTGTCAAAATAGACAGCGAACCTTGCAAAAGCGTTACGTTATGTCCAATAGATATTCTGCTGAGAGCGGAAGATTATTGAGAAACGAGTGCAGTGAAGGAGCCGGAACGAAAATGATACCCAGCGTAGAATAAATTATCCAACTGTATAAATATTGTCAGCCACTGTTTGTTCCACCCTCATTAAATATGAATAAATAATAATGATAAACAAATAACAGCTAATTTAAAAAATAATAATTAAGTCTATAAATTTCAAATTGATTTGTAGAAGTATAACACTGAATGCGGTATATTCAAACATACAGAAGGAAATGTACTTCTACTACATGATAGGTTAATCTTTAAGTACGGATATTGTCTTTGTACGGTATGCTTAAAGAATCTTGATTCTCTGTTCTCTACTCTAAAAATAAAAGCGGACGTAACAATCCGTGCTTAAACTGGAATTATATTTCGTCAACTATTGTTCTTTGAAAGTTGGTAACTGCGATTTACCTTGGTTGAGATCGAAACCTTTGCTTTTTATTTTTATAACCTGAACTCTCAGGGCCCTTCGTATAACTTAACACATAGAATAAAAACAAAGAAATCTTATAAGTACAATGTTGCCTTGCTACACATAAATTAGTTATTTTTAAATAAACCTATATATATATATATATATATATATATATATATATATATATATATAAATTAATTTTCGCAGCACCAAAAAAATTTCTTAATTTGGTTGCTCCCTATTTAAAATGAAGCTCATTTGGTCTTCAGCTAAAGCAATCAGTAAAAAGTTTGGTACACATTCATTTCTCGCATGACATCCTTTGATGTGTCTGCAGTTGCGGAATCATACCCTACGAAACTAACTCATTTTAGGTACAAACTCCTAAAATTCGATTATGAGCAGCAGAATGTGTGCCACATTGATGTCTTCTTTCCAAAGGAAATTGGTATTAACGCGGTCGCGTCACAGTGATCAGTTATAGCGCTTGAACTTTTTCTCTTATACATAAATGACCTTATTTTGTTCAACGACTAACCCAGTCCATTGCTTTGCAGAGGACAGCACCCTTTAATGTAGTTAATCTTAGTCTACTTGTAATGATAATTCAACTGGTATCTCAAATTAAGAGATTAAAGCTGAAATGGCCATCTCAGTCAATCAAGAGGTACAACGCATCACAGAATGGGAAAGTAATAATCTAGTTAAATTTAATGCTAATAAAACTTACCTTATGTCCGCCAAAAAAGATTGTGCATTCCCTGTTGTAAGTGTCAATGACTCAGATTTTAAATTTTCAGACCCCACTACTATATTAGAAGTGACATTCAAACCTATCATGGGTTTACCATATTCTGTCAGCCATTGAAGCCGCTGCTCACACAAGCGGTTTTTTTGTACAGATCAAAGCTGTTTAAGGTCTAAATTTGACCTCGCCTAAAATCTAATTCTTACCTCTGGGTTGCTGCTAACCGATATGCTCTCGATACCTTGATGGTATTCAAAAAAGAGCGGCCAGGATTATAAGTGACCCGTTCTTAACTTCTGGCATACAGTCCCTTAAACATAGAAGAATCATTTCAGTCCTTTCTTTGTAATACCGGTATTATAATGGCTATCGCCCTGGTCAATTACATTCTTTAATACTTTTTCGGGTCGCCTTTGCTAGGTATCCTCGGTTAACTCATTAACATCAGCAATACGCTGTACCGGGTGGACCGATTTCGATGGGACTGCAGGGTATCTCGGTAACTATTACTGTTAGATCAAAACTGTTCACGTAGCATTAGGCCAACTTTTTGAGACAAATTAAACAGCGAAAACGAAAATTTGCTATCTTTTTTCATTTTTGATGCAGGGACCAAAATTCAAATTTTCAAAATTTCGATAGGGTTCCATATCTCATCTGTTGATAAAAATTCAGGAAAAATTGTAAAGACATTTCTTGTGCAGTTTTTAGCGTAAAATCAAATGGAGTAGTCAATAGTCGAGATTCCACATAAACTTAGTTTTTTTTAAATGGAAACTATAGTTGGGTTTGACTTCATTAAAATCCTTATTTTATGAGCTTTTCAACAATATATAGTTTATAGAAGTTCTTTTAGAAAATTACGGAATTACAAGCGAATTTTTTAGTTTGCACTTTTCTAAGTAGGCGATGCAATAATTTAAAACAATGAAACACAGCAAATATGTCACAACAAAGTTAAAACTTCAGTTGTGTATTAAAACACAGATAACACAAGTTTATTGTTGATAGTTAAAATGAATCGTTATGAAAATTATGAAAAGTATGATATTTTGAAAATGTTCATTCAGTGTGGAGAAAATTCGGAAGAAGCGGAACGTTTATACTTGGAGAGTCTTTTTGTTAGGCATCAGCCTAATAAAAAGATATATAAGAGGTAAATAAACGTTAAAGACTTTAAAGCCGCTTTTCTAACATGATTATTCTTGCTATTGCAGGCTACAAAGTAATTTAAATAATTTAGGGTCATTTACCCGACCACGTCCGAATCATTATGATATAGCAAATTGTGAACAAGATGCTTTAAATATTTTAGCATGTGTTGAAGCCAACCCAAATACTTCTAGTAGAGAAATTGAACAAGATGTTGGTATTTCCAAAACAAAATCGATAAAAATTTTGAAACTTTATAAATTAATATAAACCTTATAAGATCCATATAAACCAATACCTTTACCCAAACTATCTTGAAAAACGATTACAATTTTGCCAATGGTATATTGATAGATGTGCTGCAATGCCTAATTTTCATCAAAATATAATTTGGACAGATGAAGCTCATATAAGTAGTGCTGGTATTTTCAATCGTCAGAATCATCATCACTGGGCAAATGAAAATTTACATGTAGCAGTACCTAGGCGTAATCAAGGCAGCTTTGGGTTTAATGTTTGGTGTTGCTTAAAAGGGAATAAATTACACTATTGCATTTTTGAAGGAAATCTTACCGTGTATCGATATTTAGAACTATTACGTATTGAGCTTGACGAATTCTTGGATGATTTGCCTCTATCAGAACGAGTCGGTCTTTTTTTCCAGCAAGATGGTGCTCCGGCACACAATGCTAAGGTAGTTAGAAATTATTTAAATGATAAATTTCCAAAATGTTGGTTAGGTACCTTTGGACCAATTCCATGGCCACCAAGGTCGCCTAATCTAACAGCTTTGGACTATTTTCTATGGGGTTTCATAAAAAATGAAATTTACAAAAAAAAACAAACAATACTATGGCAGAATTACAAAACAATTTACATGCTGCTTTTAAAAAATTAAGCCGCTCCAAATATCAGCTGCAATTTCATCATTACAACGACGATGTCAGTTCTGCATTCGATAAAATGGCAGCCAGTTTAAACAATTTATGTAAAAGTAATATTATCATTTGTTTGACAGTTGGTTTATTTTTGTAACCTTGTTCTTAGAATTAAATAATTATACCTTTTGTTTGACATATTTGCTGTGTTTCATTATTTAAACTATTGCATCGCCTACTTACAAAAGTGCAAACTAACAAATTCGCTTGTAATTCCGTAATTTTCTAAAAGAACCTCTATAAACCATATCTTGTTGAAAAACTTATAAAATAAGGATTTTAATGAAGTCAAAGTCAACTATAGTTTCCATTTAAAAAAAACTAAGTTTATGTGGCATCTCGACTATTGGTGATCAAATTTAAAAATTGACTACTCCAATTGATTCTACGCTAAAAACTGCACAAGAAATGTCTTTACACTTTTTCATTAATTTTTATCAACAGATGAGATATGGAACCCTATCGAAATTTGAAAAAATTAAATTATGGTCCCTGCATCAAATATGAAAAAAGATACCAAATTTTTGTTTTTGCTGTTTAATTTGTCTCAAAAAGTTGGCCTAATGCTACGTGAACAATATCCTCATATCGATCCTCCTAAGTGCTTCTGAGTGCTTTCTCACAGTAGGGTAAGCTTAATCTATTCAAAACCACAATTTAAAAAGAAAAAGGAAGAAAATTAGTGGTCAAAATTGACTATACTTATGGCCTAGTTAAAATACAATATTGACAATGAGTTCGTTCCGAGAAAATCACCATGTTTTGCTACACAGCAACACGTAAATTGATCTTACTTATTAATTTCTTACTCCTTTTGTGGAATTATCCCAATTAAGAGGAGTCGAGGTTCTACAATTAATCATTGTAATTATAAACACTCACGCAGTAACAGACCTCTAATATGCTATACTCGGACTGAACTCTGTCGGTGTAATCTCAAATGTTCCGCGCTCACTTGTGTCTTTTAGCGCTTCTATTAGTTACACAAATCTTATTGCATGCCTTTTTTAACGTTTCTAACTGAAATTGATGTATTAATTCATATTTTTACAAAATTCTTAGTAATCCATACAACAAGCGTATCAACAGCTTCATTATTCATAAAATGCATTTTGAAAGCACAAAAATTACTCAAAGTAACGCGAAAGTATTGACAACTATTGACAATTTGAGGATTATGTATGTTTTGTTTAGGTATCTGTTTCCATTGCCTGCTTCTATTAATTATATTTTTCGTATATATCCATAGTGGATATGCCTTTAAACAAACAAAAAATATGCCTTTCGTCTAACTTTTAGCATTGCTTACTCGCTCGTAGTAATTTCAAAAAGGGTGATTTTATTCTGGTATATAAATTTACAAACATTTAAAATCGCAATTTCTAGGTAACCTATTCAGAGCCGAAATTGAAACTGCAGTTTTGTCTTCCCATAAGAGGCCTCAGCAATGCACAGAGTGATGGTTAACATTTCTAGCATTTACGGGGACATTAAAAACCTTCCTCCTTCAAATCTGCCGTTTTTAAGGCCACAACTTACATAATAGAAACAATTCCAGAAAACTATAGTTAAAAAGTATAAAAATTTAAGGGATTTTCGTATAAAGTCTTCTTTGGCCGATATTTTAGGTTAGGAACAATATATCGTGATGCGGTTTTCGCGAGCTTGTTTAGACATCATTTAGCTACTTGTTCATGAAAAAAAAAGTCATACCAATGCTTTCAATTTTTTGGCGAAAATTAACTGTTTCTGTCGGAATGTCGAACAAAGCCCTCTAGCGACGACATGTGAAAATAACAAAACTTCAATTATTTTAATATTTGTAGCCCAAGAAAAGCTCTTTTCAACGCGCCCAAGTTTGTTAAAATCGGCTTAGCCGTTTTGAAGATACATAGGGTTATTTAAGAAGACCTTTGAATACCACCACCACTTAATTTTCAGACATACGTCAAAAAGTGACAAACAAAAAAAGTTCAGATTATCCTCGACTTTAAAGGTTAGTTATTTTTTTATTAGGTTAATATAGCAGAATTCACAGAAACATCACTTTTTTAGATTCAAGGTTGCAGTTACGCCCCATTTCAGAAACATGAAAATATTTTCCAGGTTTTTATATTGGCCGTTTTGGTAATAACTTTTTTGTTGCGCAAGCCTCTACGATGTATAGTTTCCCAGATACAGTATCTTGCATTCGTAGTTGGCCACCCCGTACATGTGGCAACATTCATATAATGCTTATTTTTAAAATTTTGCAAATTATTCTATTTTTACCTATTTACTACTATTTACATGTCCTTTTATTGATCCCTCTCCCCTTAGTTGTTTTCTCCTCTTCTGCGTTTCCTCCATCCATTCGGCTCCCCCTCCCTTTTCCTTAAGTATTTCTTCCACACTCCTATCCTCCTTCATTAACTCCCTACACTCTTTTGTCATATGCTTTGTATTCTCCATTCCTACCCCGCATAATCTACATCTCCTTTCTTCCTCTTTTTTCCAATACTTGTTTCCCCACCCTTCATTACCGCATCTGAACCTCGCTATCATTTTTTTCTTTGCATTCTTCCCTTTTCCCTTCAAATATTCTGGTATTCCATCTGCTTTAATCTTTTTTTTAATTTTCATTGTATTTTGCTTCTCGTACTTTTCCCCATCTTTCTTGCTTTTGGACATCCCTGTCCCTTATTATTATATCTTCTCTTACTCTTACTCCCTCTACCCTTAGCCTCTCTACTTCCTCTTGCTTGCTGCCTTCTTAATGTCTCCTCCAGATCCACCGTATATATCGAGAAGAGACTTGGGCTTAGTGGACATCCCTGTCTCAGTCCTTTCCTTGCTACGAATTCCTCGCTCATCTCCCCATTCACTCTCACTCTGCTCCTCGTTCCCTTATAGATTTCCTCCATCCTTACTATCAGCCTTTAATTTATTTTTTTTCTCGAGTGTTCCCATTGCTTTTTCCGGTTCACATTGTCGAACGCCGCCTTTAAGTCTACGAATAACGTCACCATTTTCCTACTTTTCTTATCTAGTACTTTATTTGCCATGTCTTCATATATATATATATATATATATATATATATATATATATATATATATATATATATATATATATATATATATATATATATATATATATATATATATATATATATATATATATATATGTATATAGATATATTATATATATATATATATATATATATATATATATATATATATCACTTTTCTCCCTTCATGAATCCTATCTGTCCCTCTGAAATCAGTTTCTTTTCCTCTATCTCCTTGTGTAGTCTTTCTTCTAGTACCGTCGCGTATATTTTATATGCCGTGTTTAATAATGTCACTCCCCTATACTATTCCACTTCTATTCTGTCCTCTTTTTTGTATACCGGGCATATTACTTCTACTCTCCGGTAAGCCTTTTTCTCTCCATATTTTGTTAATTATTTCCGTTATCCTTTTTGCTACATTTTCCCCTCCGTATACCCATTCTTCCCCTTGTATTCCGTCTTCTCCCGCCGCTTTACCGTTCTATTGTCCCAATTGCCTCTATTCCTATTCGTTTACTATCTGTACTCTTCTTCATTGTCCTTCTCCTTTTTTCTGTCTGCTCCCCCTCCGGCACCTTCCTGAAGAATTTCTTCCATTCCTTTATTTGTATTCCCGTTCGTATCTCCCTTCTTTTCTTTTCTTTTTTTTTTGATATTTCTATACCCTTTTTTCTGTTCTTATTTTCTTGATCTGCTTTTTTTGTTTCTTTTTATTTTCTTCCTTTTTCCTTTCGCATGTTTTCTTATATGTATTTACTGCCGGTTGATATTCTTCTTCCTCTGCCTTCCATTTTTCTTATTGTTTTAATGTTCTTCTTGCCTTTCTCTTTTCTTTCTTGCATTCACTATCCCACCACTTCTTCCAACCTATTTTCTTCTCCTCCCACCTTTTAAATTTGACTTTCTCCGTTGCTTCTTCCATCTTCCTTCGCATTTCTTCCGCAACTTCTTGTGCTCCCTTCCCCTCCCATACTATCTTCCCCATCCTCTCTTTGTACTTCTTTATGCTCCACTCACATCATATTTTTTTGTTATGAACTCCTCTTTCTTCTCTCTCTCTCTTCTCTTACTCCCTCTTCAATTACCAGTTCTAGTGGTTGGTGGTCCGATTCTACGCTCTCGCCTACCCTGAATTCGTTTACTTCTTCCCCCAACTCTTCGTTCATTATAACGTAACCGATTATTGATCCCCACATGTACGTGTACTCCCCCAATTCTCTTTCTTCTCCATTCCCATTCACTATTTCCCACCCTCTTTCATTACACATTTCCAGTAGTTCTTTTCGCTCTTTGTTTAAGACTTTGTTCTTTCAATAAATCCACGCTTGTGACAACAATATAGATCCTATAGACCAATAAATTCGAGAAAATGTTTAATACAAAATCTTAAAATTCGCTGCACCCCTCGGCACCGACGTTTGTTATGGATTAAGAACACATTATTTTTTTCTGATGAGCGCAAGGCTAAATTGGAAATCTTCGACTTCACGTATTGAACCCAGAATTCCTCGATAAGACGGTAAACGATAACAAATTTATCAGGGGTGTAACTATAATTTATATCCACATAAAATCGAACTGATACTTAGCATAGCACCAATTTTGTACAATCACAACCAAGTTATGAAGCGCCTGACTTGACCATAATGACATCACGACGCCGATGGCTCACAATCACAATTTGTAACTACAACTTAATGGTTTTCTACTTCAACTTTCAAGGTAGAAATTCCAACTCCAACTGGACGAAAATGGGAAGCAATCATCTGCCCCTTCTTCAAAGGTACCCAGATTCCAGAGGTAAATAGAAACTCATCACCTCACATGGAAACTCAACTAAAAAAAAACACGACACTGTCGTCACTTCCGGGATGTACTACCATGGCTGTAAACTAAGTCAAACAAGGTTTTAACAACATTTACACAAGTCATACAAGGGCGTCACTTTTACATACGATCGGCTTTATGCAAACACTTTAATGGAAATATACTATGAGCTCCAGACGATAATTTATGATATCAGAACGCCACAGGATATTAAATAATCCTCATTAAACGGGGTAAATTACACAATCTACGTGTTTATACATTTGTACTAAAACAATTTAAAAAAAATATCTTTCTACCAGCAAAATAATAAAATTCATCAATATACTGATTTAATTTCTTTATTACAAGCAAACAAAAAAAGTATATGGCTCAATTTTTCTTAAGATTTTCACACAATGTGACACTTCGTGAAATTGGTAATTGTCAGTTGTGTCGTCAAAGTTTGAACAATGTTGGGGTATATACATTGTTATTTAATGACGTGAAAATATGTTATTACTGGTAGTTACAGATAATTATATCTTTATTCAAATAAGTTACTAACTTGCAAATTATATACAATACTTACACGTGTTAAATCTGTTTCGTGCATGTAAACTGTAATTTTGAATAAAGGTAAATTATTTGATGTAAAACCATTTGAAAATAAGAGTAATTTCAAAATTGAGTCTCGTGGGCGTGTAGAAACTACTTTCTCCCAAGTTTTATAAGAGCTTTATTATGTCTATCAAATTTAACATTGAGTATCCACTCTTCCCACACTCTCTGTTCAATCCTAATTACGTGCATCTACTAATTTACGATTGAATTGAATTAGATATGTTGAGTTAAGGACGTTTTTTGACACGGTTTCGCCTGGGAAAACTATACCAACTCACAAATTACAACTCTTAGAGAAATGTTAATTAGATTATACGCAAGCCTTAAAGTACACGTGGAAAAGTAATGTTAACGTAGGAACAGTATATTTATATACAAAACAATGTTTAAAATTTTGAGCGAAAAAAAAATAGAAAAATGTACAAATTTAAAATAGATTTATTATAACGTTTCCGTTATAAACTTTCAAACTGAAAAAAGCTTGCCATTATCTCAAAAAAGATATTAATGGTTGCTGAGACTCGACAAAAACGATAATTAATTACGGGTTTAATAATGAAAGTGTACAATTTTGGTGATAAATGATAGTAGACTATTGCGTATTTACCTTTCAAAGTAAATACAAATTAGCAAACAATATCACAGTAAGAAATGTGTGTATTCCTCTTAGAATGTGTATATAAGTGACTAGAGTAAATAGAATAGTAATTTAACAATTGGAAAATTTGTACCAACTTACAGTAGGTACCTCCATAACTTCCCCTTATACACAAATCCTTATTCTCAAGTACTTATGTTAAGCCTACAAGGCTGAATAAACACACAAGATCTGGGATACAAGAAATAAGCTTCCATTGTACTCATAGATGTCACTGTTTGAATCGTTCCACCCGCAGCAATAAATTTCACTATTATGTGATGTACTGATACTGAAACTTAAAGACGAAAATTACTTGCTCTCTATCTAACAGACTCTAATCAAGACTACGAAATTATGGAGATGTGGCAATAAATAGACGTTTCAGGACAACTAACTATAAACTCTGTTTCTGGATCATGTTTAGATAGAAGGTTATACATATAAGATTGATTAATAGCTTTGAGCAAACGTAAGCATCCTCGTATATAATGGTAATGAGAAGCCGTTACTTAACTTACCAATAAGATGCTGATGAATCCCTATAGTTCAAGCAGGAAACTTAATCCTTGTATGAATCTCTGCCTTCAGTTTGAATGCGGCTTACCTATAACAAAAGCACTAAATTAGCGAAATTCGTCTACACATTGAACTCAAGTTCAGAAATTCTTCACGTTAAGTGCTAAATAAATCATTTCATTAATTAAACGTATTTTGATCATTAACATACATAACAATGAGGTAGGATTGGATTAAAAAAGAAAGAAATATTTATAATAATGATAATTACGCCACTGCCTTTAATATGATAGCAACACGAATATTTAGTTTCTCAAAATTCAGTTATTAGAGGAGAGTCTTTAATTGCATATATTCATACCAATACACGAGACAAATAAATGTGAAGTGAAATCAATTATTGCTGCCTTAAATTTACTTAAAGAACAGTAAAAATACTAAAAAAATTCAAAGTTTAATGAGATTGGAAACGTTATGTTTAAAACAGCTTTTAATAAACATTATTAACTCAAAAATTCAAATTACAATGAGTCTGTGATTAGCGATATTTCAAAGAGTAACCAATTTTTATGTTCACAATTATGGCATTAAATAAATTAAAGCAATGTTCAGTTATTTTTTACTACCGTCAACCATTGTGTTACTATGGGGTAGGATAATAGCTTTAAATCATGTAAGAAAAATGTATTACAATAGGCGTGGCTTGCTGTCGTGCAAAAATGGCTGCTAGTTCAGGTCCGTACGTCAAACCTTAAATAAACTACAGACTCTTTTTGCAATTTTTTACAAAACACGGGATGCCATTTTGATTACTCTTTCAGTAAATATGCATAAGAATCACAGGGGCAAGGTGAATAAACTCATATAGGCAATAAGGTAAATCATTAAATTTGTTTCATTTTAAATACGTATATACATTGGGGTCCAAATAAGATGGGAATGTGTAGGAATGTCAGAAACTATAATAAATGGATAGATAGAAGAGATGTATGTATTTATGTAATTTAATAGTGTACTTAGCTGGCTTACAACTGTTATGGTTGAGATATTGTGAAAAAAGGAAAAGCTGTATATAGCGTTATAATCTATTTAAGCATTTTCAATGTTATACCAAATTTCTTCATAAGATGCGTAATTTGGCAGCAAAAAAGGTCGTAAGGTAGAATTTTAGTGTTTGTTCAAATGACCGTCTGACCAAGCCCACAACGATTATCAACGCATTCGAGGCCCTAACTGACACTATGGACCGCCCTGATGTAGAAGAGCTTCCCGCTGCCAGGGAGAGGGTTCCGCCAGTAATCTTTCGCGATAAGGAGAGCTGGTTTGCGTTCTCCCGAGAATTAGACCACCGAGGGATCGTCTTCAGGCGTGTGAAGGCAATCGGCGAGGGATACCGGATCCAGCCTGCCACTTCCAAGGACCGTGATAGACTAATGCGGTATATTGGTAGGCCATACCTAATAGGCAAAGACGGAGCGTTCGTTCAAGGTGGTTCTACGGGGAATACCCGTAGAAATCGCCGACGCTGACGTTACCTGTGAGTTAAAAGATCATGATATTGAAATAAGCTCTTGTTTCAGAATGAAGAAGCAAGGCAGACCGATCCCGCTTCTGCTGGTCCAGGTACCAACTGAAGAGGACCGTACGAAGATTCGGCTGGTGGAGTACGTGGCTCGCCTACATGTCACCACTGAAGATTTGAGGCAGAGACCAGGCATCGGGCAGTGTCACCGGTGCCAGGGATTCCGTCACGCACAGCGTTGCTGTAGAGCGGCGACAAGCTGTGTCAAGTCTACAGGACACCACCACTCTAGTGAGTCCATCAAACCCCGTTCGGACCGGGCAAGGTACGTAAACTCTGGAGGTGATCATCCGGCCAACTTCAGGGGTTACCCAATGTACCCACGTCTCCCGCAGCGGAAGAAGACCGAAGATCCACCACAACAGCGATAGAAGAGGACATCGTCCGCAGCCGCACCCTCTCTAGTCCGAACCGGCGTTAGTTACGCCAAAGCGACGGCGAGCGGCAGCGAGATGGCTGAAGTAGCGGATGCGGTGGAAGCCGCAGACGTAAAAAAGCCCACTTCACCCGCTTCAGGATTCGACGCTGTTCTAGGCCTCCTCAGAGGTTTGGATTTGGCGAAGGTCCTTCCTACCTGTCATCCAACGGGTGGCAGAGGCCTTAGTTTCGGCACAAACTGCGACTGACCTGTGGCGAGTAATCCTCACACACGGTCAGAAGGTGTTTGCATTTTTTGTGTAAATACCTCCGGATCGGCGATGAGTAGGGATACCGGGATAACTATAGCTAACTGTATCAATATATTAAACTTTACATACTAACACAATCTACCATTAACTACTTAAATTTACTTCAAAGCGTCACTTAGACAACTCATAAAATAAAATTCACAATATTAACAATACTAATAATCTTTTCGATTCACCACAGACAACACCCACAAGAAGCTATATCGACGTCCGGGATCCCGAACTATTTTGGTGCTGCGAGGGACCAGCCCATCTGCTTCCAAGGAAACACCGCCTACTCACCCACGAGTCCCGCCGCAACATCCACTAGAATAAGAATGAAATACTATTAAATTAAGCAACGTAATCCAAATTAAACATGTTTTTTTTTCTTTTTTTTGCCTAGATAATAAGATAACATGTTATAGACTTATAAAAAACTGTGTATCAACCGGTTGAAGAGGCTACCGCGCCTGAGCAGTCGACTGAAATTGTAAAATTCCCTTAATCAATAATTGTACCAATAATTTAAATAAACTTGTATAGAATTTGAATTTGAATTAAAACATTTTCTAAAAGGCACCCATGTTCAAGATTATGTTGAAACTACTAACAACATTGTAATGGAATTTTGTATTAGTATGTTTTGGAAGCTGACAGATCCCATTAATTTATTTTTATATCTGGCTCTTATAGTTACACGGTTCGTAAAGGGTAGTTTTAAACATAACTTTTTTGAGGTTAGATTTTATAATCCAAATTTTGAGTGAAGTTAAACATCATTCAATTGTACACCAAAAAGGAACAATTAGTAAAACGCGATAGTGTGTACCGTTTCGGAATATTTTGATTTGAAAATGATGAAGTAATAACTGATGCTGGCATAAAGTAAGTATTCTTATTAAAAACCAAAAACAATAACATTATTCTAAGGCTAAAGTTATTAATTAAACAAAGAATCACCATAAGAAAATTAAAATAAATTTTTCCTCTGTTTTCGCGAATACACAATTCTATCCTTTCTTCTAAATAATGCATTAATCTTCTAAACGGTTGAGGATCAGCTATGAAGCTATCAAAGTGATGATCAATTCTGCCTTGCAATTCTTGATGTGAACTTACATCTGCAGCATAGACTTTTCCTTAAGATACGCATGACCGGGGAGACCAATGAATCGGAGCTTCCGCACCTCTACCAATCCATCGATTCGGATAATGGTATTCAACCAATTACGACACCTTCTGTTAAAGTGCGGGAGAGCTCCATGGTGCAGTCTTCTATTATATCGAATAAATGATTTTCTACAAATATAAATTTCCGAGTAGAATGTGATAACCAATTCATCTGTTACCTAAAGTTACTGTCCAAACATTAACTTTGAAGAAGTGCTGGTAATGTTCATGTGGATTCTTATCACACCAGTAGTGTGCATTATAAGAGTTAAACTTTCCTTGTCGAGTAAAGATGGCCTCGTCGGTAAAAAGGATACATTTAAAAAAAATGAGATTGAACACTGTCATTTCTTGTAATGCTTCACAAAAATCTACTCTAACCGGTAGATCGTCTGGCAAGAGCTCTTGGACTTTTCTGTGGTGATGAGGATGTAGCTTCTGCTTCTCAAGTATCCTCCAAGTACTTGCAGAAGACGTATTTGTATGTCGTGCCATTTTGCTTACCCTATTTAATTGTTGGATCTTGATAAACTAAATCTAAAATTCTGAATGGTTTTTGTTCTGCTGGGCCTACCAGAAAGTTTTTTTTTGTCTAACATTTTCAGGTTCTCGACAACGTCGTTTCACGGCTCTAAACGTTTTTTTTGTTTGGTACGTTTCTTCTGGGAAACTTTTCTGTATAACGCGTAACCGCTACAATAGCGTTTCCAAAGGTTAATAACAGGTCGATGTATTCAATATGTGAATGTATTTTCACTAATAATTAACGTATATATCAACAATATTAAATGTTACCGACACTACCGCCTTAACTATCAATAAATGTCATTTGTCTGATGACATTTTGAACACTTACTCTAACTGATTAAATATTTCATGTTTTTAGCCAAATTTATTTTAATTTTCTTCTTGTGATTCTTTATTTAATTAATAACTTTAGCCTTAGAATAATGTTATTGTTTTTGGTTTTTAATAAGAATACCGGCATCAGTTATTACTTCATTACTTTCAAATTAGTTTTAACAATAGTACCCTTTATGAGAGCCAGATATAAAAACAAATTCTATAGGATGTGTCAGTTTCCAAAACATATTCATACAGAATTACATTACAATGTTGCCAGTAGTTTCGACATAATCGTAAAAAATGTGTATAAAATTTTTTTTTAAAACCGTATATCTTAAATACTGGTGCCGTTTCGAAATTTTTTAATAAGCAAAGCCCACCTATTTTTCAGTATTCTACCTATCCTAGCAACAGGGCCACTTTTTTTTAAAACATATATTATCTATATACTTATAGAAGCGGGCTGCTTTGAAATTTTTTTTTAGCTAGCATCTAGATATCTACAGAGCTCTAACTGACATGAAGTTTTAAACGGCCATCTGATATAGCTTATTGTTTTTGTATTTACAGTGTTACCTATTTTCGTTATGAACTTATTAAAAAAGGTTATCCTAAAATTATTATTATTAAAATAATCAATAAACAATAATCAATTTTCACTTTGTAGGTTGGAAGGTCGTGGTGGCACCACACCAGATTTTTGTAGGATGATTATGCAACCTCTTCTTTAATAAGTTCGATACGACAATAGGCAACATTGTAGAAACAAAGTAGACGTTTAAACTTCAGATCACTGAACTGTACTTATACTGGAACGCGCGCTCCGTCCGCCAGCCCGATCCGAGAGAGGGCCGCAAGGGACATCTCTGTCCTACTCTCAAGCGTACGCGCATGCGTAGAGCAGTCGATTGTATGTCACAACGTTTGAAAAGGATTTTATATGTTTTGAATAACTTAATGATGAATTTTTCAATGATTCAATAATTAATACATTTTGGTTAGTTTGTTTTGAAGTGACGTGCTTTAACGCTGTCTGCTTTCTCGCGCCGCGCATGCGCAAAGCTTTACGCTACACGGATTTTCTGTGGCAGAGACCGTCAATGTGCGTTCCAGTATAAGTACAGTCCAGTGTGCCAGATAGAGTACCGAGCTGGTAGCGTAGTGGTGACACGACCTGCTTAACATTCGGGAGGTAATAGGTTCGATTCCGGTTACCGTCTACCTTGTATGAGGGGGTTTTCCTCATACACATGTAGCGCATGGTCACTGTGTATATGCACACCATGTGTGGCTGCTTAGGCGAATGCTGGAGTAGTATTTCTCCCTCAGAACCCTCACTCCGTTCCTTCCGATCCTATCCTGACCATATCCATTCTTAATCCGACCATACATATATAATAATGTATGTACGTATGCTGGGAATCCATGATTGCGGCTGAAGGAGCTCGGAAAGCTCGAGCAGCCCGCCCTCTCTCTTGGGTAGGGAAAGAAATATGTGGCATTTTCCTTTTTCCAGATAGAGTTCAATAGACATCTAGATGCTAACATAAAAAAATTCCAAAGCCTACCGCTTCTATAAAAATATCGATAACACAGTTTAAGCATTTTGATATGTATTTAATGTTTACAGTTATATCGCTTTATAAAGACAAATTTTCTATAAAAAATATATCCACACGTGTTTTTTATAAAATTAATCATTATTCAGATATTGACAAAATTTGAAATAAGAATTAAATTGTACCTTCGTAATTTTTTTGCTGCTAAATTGCCCTAAATATATCGATAATACAGTTTAAGCATCTTAATTAATTCATTCTCAATGAATTTTGTGTTCGTATTGTAAAAAAATACTTTATGAAAAAAAGTTATCTTAAATTAAATTTTCTTTAAAAAGATTTCTTCACATTTTCTTAGAAAATCAATCAGTATTCAGATTGCACAAACACTTAAATTCAAAATTATTATTAATTTTATTGAATACATGAAATAAAAGCTTACCTCGAGTAGGATTTGAACCTACGACCTGTACTTTGCTAGAATGCCGCGCTAACCAACTGTGCTATCGAAGTACAAGCCCCATTCGATGCAAATTTTGTCTTTATGTATGTAGAACTTATGTAAATTCTAAATTTAATGAGATAACAATCAAATTACTTATATTAATGGAATAATAATAATAATAATAATAATAATAATAATAATAATAATAATAATAATAATAATAATAATGATAATAATCACAAGGATTCGCTTAAATTCTACCTTTGGAATTTTTTGCCGTTTAATTTCCCGTCGTACCAAAAAATTGCATAGAATATAATTAATCTATATGATTGAGGTCTATATATTGGTATATTTATATCTTTGAAATATACAGCTGTTTCAGAAATATTTGATAAAAACCAAAAGTAGCTCCCAATATACATCTGTCGCTATAAACCAATATACCCACACTCGTGCACACACATACACACACATACATGCACGCACTCACAGACACAAATACGCACGCACTCCCGCACACACACGAACACATCTTGGCGAAACTCTGTCAAACATTATAAAATGATCCAGTACGACGATTTAGCGATAGTGAAAAAAAGTCGATTGCATAACCTTCTATACTTACATATGTATATGTAAGTTGGAAGGTAATAAAGTAGTACCGCTACACACTGTTTAAATGTTGAATAAAAGTGCTACTAGAACGATAATTATCACTGCTATTGAAACGGTTCAAAGTATTAAAATATTAATATACAATGTTACCGTAAAGCATAATTATCTTGAATGATAAACGAACATTGTGAAGGTTATATTTTTACAAAACACATTACTTTAATGTATAGAAAAACTTGCCTTCAAGAAAATTCGAAGTCAAAACAATTGATTAACCAGGCGGTAACTAAAACAAAAAAAAAATATAACTAAGCTTTCATAAAACAAAAATTAAAAAAATTCGAACAAAATTAGGTACAAATGAGAAATGTTTAAGCTTTTTCTGTGATAACAAACGTGTTTACTAGGGTTTGGGACTATTCGCCGTCGCCGGTCCGCCTTCGCCGATTCGCCGTCGCCAATTCGCCGTCGGGACAGTTGGCCGTCGGTCAAATTCGCCGTAGGGACGATTCGCCGTCGGGGGATGTTTTAGACGAATTTATAAAATTAATTTGTTCTTAGGTATGCCAACACACAAAATTAATGTAAAAAAATACTACAGATGTAAAACGATTTTAATAAGTAAAATAGGATATGTACATATTAATTATAAATTGACCTACATATTGTAATTATGTGCTAAGCCCCTCAGATATTCTATTATATTAGTACCATAGAAATTCCTAACTAATCTTAAAACGCGGTTATCGGCATTCCTTTTTTTGTTTTTGTTCTATGCTTTTGTATTTATAGCAATATCGAGATGTAAATATTGTTAAATTAAGATTACGTTAATTATCAAAGGATTATTTGAGGTATATTGCGGAAAAACCATTTATTTAAAATAAAGAATGTCATAGAAAGTCTATTTAAAGTAAAGACCCTCATTATAAACTCATAAAAACACAATTTTAAGGAGACACTCATTACCAACTCATAGAAAATCTATTTAAAGTAAGGGTGTCCATTATCATACGAGAAATATAATAGCACATCAAAAAGCAACGATTTGTACGGCGAATCGTCCCTACGGCGAATTTGACCGACGGCCAACTGTCCCGACGGCGAATTGGCGACGGCGAATCGGCGAAGGCGAACCGGCGACGGCGAATTGTCCTAGACCCTGTTTACTGTGATACCCATTTCGTATCAATGGGTATATACAGTGCCTATAAAATTAAGATGTTGCATTTTTCTATAGAAGGATACAATTTTCTTACGGAGCTCAACATTGTGTGCGTATACTGTTTACAAACTTCTATGTTTATTTTGTAGAACTGTTAGTTTTATATACTTTCTGTCACGTATTTTGCCTGCCCTGAATGTTTTCGTAAATTAGGTGTATAATATTTCAAATCTTGTCGCCACAGGAGTGAGAAAGTTCCATACACAGTCAACCTCGAGTGGTGTATGTGACCTGATAACGTTGGATAAAGGTTACAAGCAATTCCAGAAATTAGATCCGGATCATAAAACAACAACCACCATCTGGGTAAAGCAGCCGGCATCTGCCGCGCGACTACGTCTGCCCAGACCGACACCTCCACCGCAATTGCCTAGAAATAACTGAGAATCCAGGAAAACAAGCAGACGGCCGGGGTATTTTACCATCCGTACGTATTGGTAATAACACTTATTCTGCATTGTTGGATCCGGGAGCAACAGCTTTGCACTACGACCAGCCACAAATTATATATATATATATATATATATATATATATATATATATATATAAATAAGACGTTTTTTCTTGTCTTGTGTAAATACACGTACAAAGTAATTCAACGTTTCGGGAACGTCCTTTGTTCCCTTTGTCAAGAATTTATTTTGACAATTACAGAAATTGAAACAAGGTAACTAATTTAAATTTAATCTGCACGACTGTGTTTGACTTCGGGTAGTTTGTCTAGTACATGATGTGGAAGGTGTAGAAGTGGGGACGTCAGGAATAGTTGCTGCCTAAGTGTTTGAAATTTCTGGAAGATGTGGAGTTGGTTGAAATGTCGAATCAACTTGTTTAATGATATTCTTCCAAATATGTGGCATTCTAGAAGTGTCATCTCGTTTATTGAGGGCGTTTGGTCTACTTTCAATTTCAACTGCTTCTCTAATAATTCTTTCTTGTAAGGTATATACAGGTACAATTAAACGGATATTGATGGTGTTAATTTGGTGTCCTGTATCTAAATGATGTGCAGCTAAAGACGATGATGGATTGTGCTGTTTAATTGCTAGTTTGTGTTCATCGGCTCACGCATATAATATTCTATTAGTTTGTCCGATATAAGTTCTTCGACAGTTGTTGCACGGTATCTCATACACTCCTCGGTTTTCATTGGGAATTTTGTCTTTGGGGTTTCTTAAAAGTTGAGACAAAGTTGAATGTGGTTTTAATACCGGTCTGAAGTCGTTTTTGGGAAATTTCTTTTCTATTCTGTCTGTAATTCCATTTATATAAGGTAGAATAACAGGAATCTTGCGTTCATTGTTTGACAAGTTATTATTTCTTGGTCTTCTTACTTCGTTGGTAATTTTCAATAATTCTTGATCTTTGTATTCATTTTGAAGTAGTATATTATTAATAGTATTCATCTCTTCCGTTTTAGAATTTTGGTCAGATAAGTGGTAAGAGCGGTATATCAAGGAATTCGTAACGCTACGTAATTGACCAGGATGGTGATGCGAGAGAGAGTTCAAGTATCTATTCGTATTAGTTGGTTTTCGATAAACTTTGCGTGTAAATTTAACATTAGGAAGTCTTGTTATCAGGGTGTCCAAAAAAGGGAGTGAATTATTTTCTTCAACTTCCATAGTAAATTTGATGTTATCGTGAATGTTGTTAATATGTCCTAGAAAACGGGTCAAGCTTCCTTTTCCATGGGGCCAAACTACAAATGTGTCCTCAACATAACGAAACCAACATCTATGTTTTAAATCTGCAGAATTTAAATCAGTGGTTTCAAAATATTCCATATATACATTCGCAAAAGCTGGAGAGAGTGGCTAGCCCATAGGTGCTCCTTAAATTTGCTTGTAGAATTGTCTTTTGTATGTAAAATAGATTGAGTGCATGCAGTGGTTTATCAATTTGAGTATATTTTGGTTTATTGAGTGTTTTTCTTCTAGAATTTTCATCGTGTTTTCAATAGGTATTTTGGTGAAAAGTGACGTTATGTCGAAGCTAACTAAAATGTCATTTGGAGCCAAGGGTACAATTTTGAGTTTGTGTAGAAAATCATAAGAGTTTCTGATGTAGGCTACAGCATTTTCACAAATCGGTTGGATAATTTTTGCTAGATAACGAGCAAGGTCATGAGTCGTAGAATTGAATGCACTGACGATAGGGCGTAATGGCCAGTTTTCCTTATGTATTTTTGGGAGTCCGTATGTTTTGGGGATTCTTGAACTCTTCTCTCTTGGAATTAGTTTCTGTTTTGTTTCTTTGTCTAATTTTGTAGAATTAATGATACATTTTGTTATTTTTTCTATGTAGGTGGTAGGATTGTACTGATGACAGTAGCGTTTCCTTTGTCAGCGGGTAGTGTTAATATTTGGTCGTCATTTTTGATTTGGTTTAACATTTGGAGGTCTTGTTTGGTGATATTCTGTTTGGGAAGTTTGCAGTTCTTAGGAATGTGTGCTATGCTGAGCTTAATTTCGTCAGCGACCTTTAAGGCGTATTCTACTTTGGTAATGATGTTTGCTACGGGAATCCGTTTAGGAGTGATGTCAAAATTAAACACTTTACCTAAAACATTCAGAATATTACCATTAAATTCTTTCTCACTGAAATTGTGTACTGTCCTTAACGGTTCTACATTATTTGCCTGCGATGTATGAGACAGACGTTCAAATTTTTGTTTTTGTCGGTTAGTTTTTATCATCAAGTACGATTCTACAGTATTTTCAATGAGGTGATCTACCGTATCGAATATGAAAGGATGAATTTTGATAGCATGTAAAGTTTGGAAGGTGTCATAAAGGGTACGGTTGAGATAGTCAAGTTTAGGCCTTTCGTTGGCAATCGCTTTTCTTAAAAGGGCAAGGCTTGTTTTCAATTGAAATCCCTTGGGTATTATTTTATTGCTACGAATATATATATATATATATATATATATATATATATATATATATATATATATATATATATGGTGTTTGTGGTAGGACTTCTCCGAAACGGCTCGACGGATTTTTATGAAATTCTTTATGTATATTTGGTAGGTATGAGAATAGGTCGTAAAGCATATTTCACAACGTTAGGTGATTAAGGTAGAAAATTTGTTTTTATTATTTTGACAAAAATTTTTTTGTATTTTTTTTTTGATTTGGCATCATAAAATACCTATAACCCCAAATTTTCCACCTCCTACCCCTATCCTCCCATTTTTTAATCGCGATTCTAGTAATTTTGTATGAACAATATCCAAATAATTTAACTGTCGTTCGTATTTCAAACAGAACGAAATTATTTATGTTGTTGAATGATAGATGGCGCTACGTCCGTATAATGGAACTTTCATCTACACATGCGCGTCATTCAAGAGAAGTGTCGCGTCATCTTGACATTTCAGTCTGCATTTGTTATGTATCACAACGCAGTGAGTGCAAAATTTTGTACGATTTATTTTAATTTGTAAGAAATATATGTGTTTTATGATTATGAAAAGGTTGGTAAAATAATAAAAGAAGAAAACATTATCGGTATACCCCGCAAGCAAGGCACACCAATTGATGCGTGCCCCGGCCTATTCAAATCAAACACTTTGGGCCGGGTATATACAGTTAACCCAAGACAGATTGAGCGCTTCTATGTGCGAATGCTGTTGGTTAACGTCGCCGGCCCATGGTCATTTCAAGATATACGCAAAGTGAATGGACAACAGTATCCAACGTATAAAGGTGCATGCCTTGCACTCGGCTTGCTCGAAAACGACAATCACTGGGACGATATGCCTGCTGAAGTAGCATTGGGCTGTACAGTAACACAAATTCGTCTGCTGTTCGCTATAGTGTTGACTTTATGTTTCCCGGGATGGGCAGATACGTTGTGGGATAAGCACAAAGATTCAATGACTGCCGATGTATTGCATCTAATTCGTACAAGGTGCAATGATCTAACGATTAAATTCAGCGACGCTATGTACAATGATGCATTGATTGTTATCGAGGATCTTTGCGTTGTCATTGGCAATTTACCTCTCAGTCATTTCGGTATGAGCTCGCCAAATCGAAGCGCACATGGTTTAATGGACACCGAAATGAATCGTGAACTGCAGTATGATACTGTAGAAATTGCAGCGATTGTTACTTGTAATGTCCCAGTACTGACTCATGAACAAAACATCATTTACGACCGCATTATGCTGGCAGTTTCGGCGGGACAAGATGGATTCTTTTTTTTGAATGCACCAGGTCGAACTGGCAAAAAATTTCTCATTTTTCTAATTCTCGCCGAAATAGACAATGCACCAACTGTATTGGATGGAGTATGAACAGCTCACTCAGCATTTAAGCTGCCACTGAATATTCAAAATAACCCAGACGCAGTGTGCAACATAAAAAACTTTCGTCCATGGCCACAGTGATGACAAAATGCAAGATTATCATCTGGGATGAATGCACTATGGCACACAAGCATTCTCTTGAGGCGTTGAACAGAACACTCAAAGATATAAAAAATAGCGACAAACTATTCGGCGGCACTCTGTTACTCCTTTCGGGTGATTTCAGACAAACACTTCCCGTCATTCCACGTTTAACGTACGCGGACGAGATCAACGCTTGCTTGAAATCATCGCGACTGTGGCGTATTGTTGAAAAAGTACAGTTAAAAATAAACATGCGCGTCCAAATGCTACAAGATCCATTCGCTGGCACATTCTTGCACCGCAGTCGTTGCCAGGCGACTTGGTATCATACAAATCGATCGATACAGTTTGCGATGCCAACGAAGCTGTAAATTATTCAACAGATTCTTCTACGACTGAAAGTTGGATCTCTGGTTATTTTACTTCGGAATTTGAACCCACCACGGCTGTGCAGTGGCACGTGATTCGCCATTAAAAAATTGATGAAAAACATTATCGAAGCAACCATTTTGAATGGCAAATTCCGAGCCACAATGTTTTGCTCCCTCGAATCCCAATGATTCCCATAGACGTGCCAATTGAATTTAAACGAGTTCAATTTCTTATTAGATTGGCATTCACAATGACATTCAATAAGTCGCAAGGCCAAACGATGCCTGTTTGCGGCTTAGATTTGTGTTGGCTAAAGACGGGCCGACAAAAAATATCGTACACCCAATTGCTCTTCGAAATTAATATTGACTTCGTTAATTTCATTTTCCTACTTTAGGATAAAAAATATATTACTTTTTTTCACTTTACATTTAACTTTCATCAAACGATGAATATGTCCATTACGTTAAGGAAGTACATTAAATTGAAAGAATGAATGATTGGTGTTTTTTTTTATCGGCGATCATCTTCTACAGCGGTCCATTCCTTTTTCTATCACAGATCCCATCCCCACACACTTACAATAAATTAGTTGTTTTTTATTTAATAACCAAAATATTCACTAGAAATAATTTATATGGCAGAACAACACTTGCCGGGTCAGCTAGTAGGTGATAATGAACGTTAAGGATTCAATTGGGAAAGAACAATTACGACCACCACCACCCACCCACATACAGATACTGCAAGATGTTTACAGTCCCGTAAACCAAAAAGTGGATGATATTAGCACCTATTGTTGCAATTGGACTTTATGGTACGGATAAAACAACGTAACCTTAGACTGTAGTTACCGAAGTGCCTGTTTGGGGTAACTAAAATCACCTATTTAGACTAGAAAGTCACCACGGATAGTAACTAACTACAGGCAGATCACATCCACATCGGAATTTATACGCCCAACACCAATAGTGGGGTATTACTATGACTTGAGCACAAAAACACAATTGCAGCATGGTTACACGATCGGCGATGTTACTACACAGATCATCTTCGAAGAAGTAGTGCATTACCTGAGAAAGTTCACTGTGCTACCATGGCATCTTTCACGGTACTTTTCCGAAAAACAAATGTGATAACGTACCACGTACAGTATTTTGACACTACGATACTTAGCTGGTTGTATGTCAACTAAAATTTTAAAGCTTTTCACTTTGTCTCTGTTATGTACCATATCATATTATTGTAGACATATCTTTGTTATACAATGGAGAAATACGTATTATTGATTGTTTATCTTACATTTACCTTATCATTTATTAATCTAGGAGTAATTTACACCATATACATTTAGGTGTCTAAGTTATGCTAAAATTTTGTTGCACACACGTATGAAGGGCATTGGGACAGTTCAAATTCGTTCGGGTTGGAATTGTTGGAATTATCTACCATTATTGAGAAGAACAGTAACAATTTAAACAGAAAACAGCTAACCAATAAATAAGGAGCAGTGTATCATTTATTTACTGAATGTGAAAGCTTAAATGTAGTCAACACTCACTTTGTTAGAAAGCGCGAGTGTGAAGCAAAAAGTACAAACAAAGTAACACATATCTCAAGCTTGTTTACGTTATTCAAATAACGTGAAAACTAACGTCTAAAAGTATTTCGATACATCATTGGTGCTTTACAATAGATTTGCAGCAGTGTAGTTAGGCTGTCAGCACGTATGATGCATGTTCCCGTATAGTAGTTGCAAGAGTAGTTGGATATCAAATTTGGACTTTAATACTTTTCGAATAAAATATCGTGTATTATACAGTAAAGGGTATTATTTAAATGCAAATTATGGAATTTGTTTTTCTAATATACAGGGTGATTTAGAAAAAAGTGCCATGCATAGTGCCACGCGGTAGAGGACACTAAAATAATAAAAAAAGTTCCTATGAACTTAGGTCCGCAACGCCTTCGTTTAAAAAATATAGGGTGTTGAAGTTTAATTATTTTTTTGTATATTTTTAATATCTTTTTACAATGATGTAATAAGCGGACGAAATTTTGTATACAGGGGCTTTTTATCAAGCAGAATTCAAATATGACCTTAGTTCTTTTATTACTGATAGAGGGCGCCACATACAGGTTTCCATCTTGTTTGAATCGGTCCTAACTCTTTTGCCTTACACTGTATGTCATTTTCCACTGGAAAAATTTGTTTTCCCATCTTTTCTCCTCGTAAATGGTACACCTTATTGAAGTCGCTAGGACCAACGGTTTACTAGAAAAGAGCATCCGATGCATGCAAATTAAACAAGTTCAGCGGTACGAAATGTTAACCGTGAATCAGTTAGACAAATTTTCAATGAACAACTTCTTCGTCCGTATCATTTCCAAAAGGTTCATTCACTAGTAGAACATGACTATTTTGCGAATGGTTGCAAAATCAAAGACACGATATGTTTTCTTCAATTTTGTTTAGTGATGAAGCTGGTTTTAGCCGTGATGGTGTTCTGAACCTACATAATATGCACCATTGGAGTGATGAAAATCCTCATCAAACCGTAATTAGAAGTCACTTTGTCTCTGTTATGTACCATATGATATTATTATGAGACAGATCTTTGTTATACAATGGAAAAATACGTATTATTGATTGTTTATCTAATAATGTATGGGCAGGTATAATTGACAATTACTTAATTGGCCCATTTCAATTGCTCAATCGATTGACAGGCGAACTGTATCGAAATTTCTTGGAGAATGAGCCAAATACGTTATTAGAAGGTGTTCCATTGCTATTATTGGTAGAATGCATTACATGCATGATGGCGCGCCAGCTCACAGCTCTCGATTGGCAAGATTTGGAAATACGTGGATTGGTCGAGGGTGACCTGTACCCTGGCGGGCCCGTAGTCCCGACCTTAATCCCCTCGATTTTTCATTTTGGGGATTCATGAAAAATGATGTTTATTCTGTAAAAATACATAATGGATAAGAATTATGGAATCCGCAGATAGATTCCGCAATAACCTTGGAATATTTCAAAATGCCGTCAATCCTTAGGAAGAAGAATTGAAAAATGTATTCAAGTACAAGGACAACAATTTGAACATCTTCTAAAAATATCATGTTTTTTTTAATCACTTCCCTTCATTGTTGCTATTAAAATTTAATTGTTGAACTGTTATGTCATTGTTTTTGCAAATAAGTTACTCTGGCGCTTTTGGATAATTTGCATGCATCGGATGCATTTTTCTCGTAAAACGTTGGTCCTAGCGACTTCAATAAGGTATACCTTTCTGAAGCAGAAAAGATGGGAAAACAAATTTTTCCAGTCGAAAATGACATACAGTGTAAGGCAAAAAAATTAGGACCGATTCAAACAAGATGGAAACCTGTATGTGGTGGCCTCTATCAGTAATAAAAGAACTAAGGTCATATTTGAATTTTGCATGATAAAAATCCCCTGTATACAAAATTTCATCCGCTTATTACATCATTGTAAAAAGATATTAAAAAAAAACAAACAATTAATTAAACTTTAACACCCTGTATCTTTTAAAAGAAGGCGTTGCGGAACTTTTTTCTTATTTTAGTGTCCTCTATCGCGTGGCACTATGTATGGCACTTTTTTCTATGTCACCCTGTATATAAAATTATGTTTAGTTAAAAAACTGAGACGTTCGTGAAGTGATGTAAATAAAAGTAAACGCTAGGCTTCATCAGAATACATTCTAAGGCTCATTTTAGTATTAAATTAGACTAGTAAAAAGTGCATAATATGTTTGAGTTATTTTATGTGCTAGTGCATGTTTAAATAAGCAATGCACACTACAGATAAGGAAATTAAACATTTTAATGTGTTGTGTACCATCACCATCGTTTACCATTTGTTTTGATCCGTTATAGGTTTGGAGGTCCAGAAAGCTGACTGCAGAGTTTGATCGAAGCTTGTTGGTTTAAAACCAACCCAGCTTTATTGCTTAAGGACCTTAAAACGAAACAGTTATTTAAGTGCATCCATTTGATCAGTAGAATTACCTCTTTTTGTTTGCTTTAAAGTTAAGTAAGAAAAGGACCGCTGAGCCAGTTTCGTAAAGTCGGTGAAATATTAATATCGTCTTTTGAGCAGTTATACAATTTACAAAAAATAAAAATTCTTAAAGGTAAATACTGTAGTTAAGAATGTATCTGAATTTTACCATTTAGGTGTTAAGACAAGTGAAAATGGCTGTGGCAAAGTGTAGCCACTCTGTTATAACGCACATAATATACAGATATATAAAAGTTGTAGAGATGAGAAGTTACATCTACTATATGACTTGCGGTTTCTCTAAACGTTATTTCGTAAAACTATGGATGGTATATATCTGTGTAATCAAAATTGTAGATCTCATTGACCTGTAGCTTTAATCAGATAAAGAGATAGTAGAGCATACGGTGGTCGCATTATTGTTGCGCTCGTAATTTAATCTAATATTATTAATTATTTAGTGAATTATAAGTAATATTATAAATTCTGTAAAATGCCCATACTTAAAAATTCTGGGACGTGTGACGCATATATTAACCTTGATGTGAGCGTTTGTGATAAGTGTTACCTGCTTTATCACGCCGCTTGTTCAGAACGTTCTTGCGCTGTTTAATTATTGACTTCAACAGACAAATATCGACCAACTTTCCACTGCGATAGATGTGTAATTGAAAATGCGCAAGTAGCAGAATTGTTAGAAGCTAAAAGCGCGTTAGAAACTAAAGCTAAAGGTTGATTTTCCGGAACTGAGAAAGACATCATCAGATGATACAGAAGACATAATAAACGAGATAACCGAAAGAACTGAACGAGCCCGTAATGTTGTTATTTTCAACTTAAAAGAATAAGATCACAGATAAGATTATGGAAATGGTAAATATATTAAATGTGGACGCTTTTATAGTGTAATTCTTTCGTTTGGGTAAACTAATTTTTGGTAAAAATCGCCCAGTAAATATCAAATTACTAAACAAAGCTGAGGTAAGAAACATTGTCAAAAATTTTAACTTACCGCTAACTTCAATTATATCGCTATTTCATTTGCCCCAATGCAGCATAAGTACCTTAATCATCTACGAGCTAGTTTGTGCACAAGGCAGCAAAGTATGGAAAACAGTATTACTATTAAATATGTTCAAGGTGTTGTAGTCAAGTTTAAGTAGCTCGGAATTATATATGTTTGTCATTATTTGCTAATTTTTTAGAATGTTGCAAAGTATTCTAGTTTTACAATTTCTGTCTCCTATACTGTTCATATTCTTACATTATTACCTCACACTATCTATCTCCTTCCTTTTGTCCCATCTCCCAGTAACTGTTTTCTTCTATTTAAAGTTTCCTTCATCCACTTCGCTCCCCTTCCCTTTTCCTCTAGTATTTCTTATACACTCTTGTCACCCTTCCTTAACTCCATACACTTTTTTCTCCAATACTTGCTTCCCAACTGTTAATTACCGTATCTGAACCTCGCTATCATTTTTTACTTTCTTTTTTCCCTTATCTTTTGAGATATTCTGGAATCCCTTTTGCATGAATCTTTCTATGATTTACATTGTATATTGTTTTTTTTATTTTTTCCCATTTTTTTTTGCTTTTATACGTTCCTGTTTTTTCTTATTATGACCTCTCTTACCCTCATTCCCTCTTTCCTTAATCTCTCTGGTTCCTCCTTCGCGTACGCGTTCCTTTATAATATTCTTCTCTACTGTCTTGTCTATGTTTCACTTTCCCTTACTATATTTCTCTCCAGAATGCCTGTAATGTTTTACATTCCGTTCTTTCTCTAATTTATTCCTCATATTTTATTACCCCGCTTCAGGCCTACACTATTATGTTTTCGTCCTGCACTTCTTCTCTTGTAATATAGCCCGGTGTTTCCTTATCAAGACCCAATACGCATTTCGAATATTTTTCTTGTAGCCCTTCCACCTCTTTGTGCTCCTTCCACCTCAACACTTCTTTCCCATATAACACCCGCTTCCTATTAGTTTATCAAATAGCAGCTTCCTTTTCCCTAAGTCCATTCCAAACAACCTTCTCCCACTTTCCGCACCTGGCCCAATGGCGACAACAGTGTCATAAGTAGCAAATGTATACTTTTAAGATAATAAGCCCCAAATATTTTGACATAAAAACATTTTAACACTGTCTTTTCATATTAAATTCAAATTCTGCTACGTAGTTTGATTACGAAGTCTATAATAAACACCTGATTCAAAATACTATCATAATTTACAAGAAAACATTACCAGAAAAATTTGGAAAAAGTTTAAGGATATGTCACTGTTGCTGAAAATGTGTATTTTAATTTTGGAGATATACTTATGTTGCTGAAAACACGTGGAACAATTCTAGAGTTATGGTCTTATTGTAAAAACGTGTTAGTAAAATAACAATAAAAACGAACAAAGAATGCAATAATTATTTATTTCACCTTTTGAAAATGTTAACATAGCAATGTCATGCCATATTACCTTTACTCTATTTTCGTTTAGTGTAAAATTATTACCCACGGACTCCTGAAGAGAATTCAAGTTATAAAATTCGGTATTTTCCAGTTCATTTATTTTCAATGGTTTGCAAGATTTCTTAGCATTTCCTATTGTTAGAATCCATTGTGCTGGCACATAAATAGGTCCACATTTCAGTGACCGTTTCTTCTGCTTTTCTATTAGTGAGTGCATGTTGCCACTTTCGTTCTACCGACAACTAAACATTTTAGTTCTATGGAAGAAATGTCTAAGTTCCTTACTGCAGACAACAGTAATCACGTAATGAATTTATTTTTATTCAGTCCACAACAGTTGTCGGAATATAAAACGATAGGAACATTTTTGGCAAAGGATTTTAGAAACTTGTACAGGCAAGTCCTGATACCATTTGCTCCACGGTGACCCTCCTCCTCATGCCAGATATAACAATACCCTTGTAAAAAATCCAAGTCAAGGATTGTGAAATTGTATAGGCCTAACTTGCACTTGTGATGAAATGTTTTAATTTCGCCAGATGGAGTTTCCAAAACTGCTTGCAGTCAAAGCAAGCTTTAACACAGTTTGTTGTAGTTTCCCAATAATATCCTTTTGTCGTATTCATTTGAACTATTGTACAGCTCGCATGTGCCAGATATTTCCTTTTCGGGCGTGAAAAATGATATATTAAACTCACTTCGAAATGTCCTTGGGAACATTGTATAGTTTGTAATCTGTCTCCTTAATTTTGGGTATTTTCTGTATAGTTTCAATTTTGTTATATCTTTTATGTGTGAACAAAAATGTTTATTACATATTTTATTATTTTTAATTTGCTTAATTAGTTATTGATATGTATGCTGGTGTAGTGTGTTTTTCTGTTGCGTGTTTGGTGTATATAGTGCATCGTGTGTTGTGTTGCGAGTTTGATAGTTAGCCATTTTGGTGGACAGGGGTCGTCATCATTATAGCAAGGGGGGCATGGTTTAGTGGAGTAGGTAAGGGGTTTCGGCAAGGATTCTGTCAAAGCCTACTGGTAGGTCATCTAGTTGTGTTGCAAGTTTGAGAGTTAACTATTTACGTGGGCAGTGGTCGCCATCATTACAGCATGGGGGGAATGGTTAGGCGAAGTAGGTAAGGGGTTTCATCAAGCATTCTGTTGAAGTCTTCTGGAAGGTCGTCTAGTAGGTGTGTCAGTAGTGCAGGTAATTGTTTTAGTTTTTTAGGTTTTTTGGGGTTGTATAGTCGTTTGTTGCTGGTGTAGTAGCTTTTCAGTATGTTTTTCGTAGCGTTTTCGTTGCCGTGGACTCTGCGGTTTTTGCATTTTGTTTGTAGTGTCTTAAGTCTGTCAGTGATGGGCTGCATGTCTGCTGTTTGTATTGTCAAGTCGTTGCGGAGTCTAGAGCACAATCTGTTAATGTTGCGTAGTATGTTTTGTGCGCAGGCGGCGATGGATTTGAGGTTATTGGTTTTGAGGGAAGCGTACAATTAGTGGTATTATGTATGTTTTGTATGTATGTTGTAAGGTGTTGGGGTGTGGTACCCTCTATCATGTCTTCGTAGTGCTTTTAGCGTGTTTGCGCGGTGCGTACTTTATTTAAAGCCTTTTTGAGGTCTTGGTCGCAGTTCTGTGTTTTATAGAAGGTACGTCCTAGATATGGAATACTGCCAGGTAGCAGGATTGTTAGTTAAGGGATCTGGAGACGTCGGTGTAGTTTAACTAGTGGGTCATGGCATGATTTAAAGCCGAATTAGCTGTTTAAGGTGGAGTTGTTGGCTTTGAGGTAGTCTCTTAGCCTTCTGGACATGATCGTTTCTACGCATTTGCCCATGCAGCTCAGTAAAGATATGGTCTATATGAAGAGGGTTATGTGTGGTCCGAGCGTGGTTTGATCGTCATGACTGTATGGACTGTATGACATTCGGTTGGAGAATATAAAAGATATAGGCATTTGTTGAATATTTGGGTAAGTTGCATAATGGCGTTTTGTGTGGTTGAGTTCCTGCCTTTGCAGGGTATGTCGAGTACAGTGCCTGGGGATATCGGGTTTAGGAATGGATCTTCTTGTGTTAGTGAATGTTGAGGATTGTTTCTCTGTTTGAGTCTTTCAAGGTTTTGCTCGAGATGAGCTTTTAGTTCGTTATCGAACAACAGGTCGTCCGGGGTAGAAAATGTGTCCTGAAGATATGTTCCGCCTTCTCCTGGTCGGTGGAGATGATGTTACCTTGTGGGTCTAGTAAGTGCGAGCGTGGTGTCGTTTTTTATTTGGTAAGTACCATGAACTTGTGCCAGAAGTTTGGGACGTCTCGATAGTCAAGGTTAGAGGTTATCTGCATCCAGTTCTTTTGTATAATGCGGTGTGTTTCTAGTCGGATGTAGGCGTTAAGCCTGTTATAATCTGTTTTGAGGTCTCGTTATCTTATGAATTGTCTGCATATCCGTCTTTTTTGTTTGATCATGGTTAGTATATGGGGGGGGGGGGTTGTTGATGTTAATGGTTTTTGTCGGGATAGCTGTATTTGTTGCGTCAACTCTGCGGATGACACAAGAGAGGGAATTGGATGTGGGGTTAGTGGTAGAGAGGGAAGGTCTGGGTCTGGTGAGGTGTTGAAAAATAACGGATGGGGTTCCAAAGAGGTGTTGGATTTTGGTTTGTGTTTCGTTGACTGGGAGGGATATGGTGATTACTAGGAGAGCGGTATGGATGTGGTTGAACTCCAGTTTAGACCACGGTAGGTTGAGGTGAAGTAGGGATTGGTACAGTTGTTGGGTTTTGATATTGGTAGGAATATTGCGGATGCAATACTTAGGGTTGGGTGAGTTGTTTGAGGAGGTGCTTGTGGATGAGGAGGAGGAGGTTAAGGATATTGCGGATGTGGTGGGTAATCGGGTCGTTGTGTACATCTATGTCGTTGTCGGTGTCGTAGGTCTTGCGGTCACAGTAGTGTAAGTCCGTTGTGGCGTCGGTATCAGGTACGGCTGTGGTCGGAGGTCTAGGGGTGTCTTTACGTCGGGGGTAGGTGAAGGAGGGTCAAACTTGGCAAGTTTGACCATGGCGGTTAGTAGGAGCGTGAAATTTGCGTAAATGAAGAAAAGAGTGGACTCTCACCGGGGTGCAGCCTCACACCCCGCCGGGTTAAGGCTTGGAAGTTGAGAGTTCGTAATACAAATGGAGGGCGGTTTTGTTAGTCTGATAAATAAACAACGAATATTATTATATATTCTTTTTGTGTGTTCCTCTCCTTTTACGGTGTCTTTCCTAAGTTCCCTGTCCTCGCTGTGCTGTTTACTAAATTCGGTGTAGGTTGAATTAATAGATGCTGCCTTCTGTCTGCGCTATCGGTCCCTGGCTTCTATTATTTGTTGCCTGATTAGCATTGACAAGTGCCTTTTTTTGAAACGGTGAAGTTCTAGAAGACCTGTCGACCACTGTTGATGGTGAAGGTAGAAGTGTTCAGACGATAGACAAATCCAATAAGTCCCTTGTTCTATTTTTTGGTAAAAATTTGTGCAGTTGAACTTGACAATAATAACATGTGCCAGAAATCGGAAGTAAAAAATGTAGGTGTTATATTGGATACAAATTTTAGATATAGGAGTTACGTCAATAATGTACTTGGTAGAGCATATTCTATTACAAAAATGTTATATCCATCAGGACGAATACTAAATAAAAATGTAAAGCTGCAATTGTGCAACTCTCTCATTTTAAGTCAATTCGACCGCTGTGATTTCATGTATGGTCTATTTTATATTTATGTTTATTTCTACTTGACGGACATATTGTAAGGTAGTTTGACATAACCATAATATAACTGATTCTTAATTTTTTATTTCTGAAATATTTTAGTAAAAAAATTTCATGTAATGAAATATAAAAGTTTTCATAGTAACCTGGAGCACCTTGAAGTTATTAACAGTATATCTTATAAATGTTATACGAGGAAAAATATTGTGAAACATTTTATCAAGGAAAGATATAATATCTGCAGGTTATACTAACGAGAGAAACTTTAGTACACACATTTTATTTTGAGAGAAATTTTTTTTCGTAACCTCGCTTTTTTTTTAAAGGAAATTCTATCTTAACGTGAATATTTCTTGAGCCATTCCCAAAAAGTAGATCCCATTTCGCATTGATTAAAACATAAAGCCTATTTGAAAATTAAATTACACACGGTAACGAGATGCTCTTACATTTCACCGCACAAAGCCTTAAACTTGTGAAAGTACCTGGAAATAAACGTAGATATATAAATGTAACAATATTAAATAAATTTCTAAATTAAAATTACAAACAGCTCAAGCTTCGTGTTTGATGTTATAAAAGTTTTCTGAATTTTGTATTGAATTTGCTTAAAATAGCTTTCAAGTATGGTGTCGTTTCTTAAAATTGAGACATGCAGAAATGATCGACGAAAGTGAAAGTCACGTTTTTAGATGTTTCATGTGAAATATTTTACGTGTGTTGAAAACCTCATTTTTAGGATATTCAACAAAGTGCCATATACGTGCTTTTGAATAAGTCAATTTGGCAAACATTACCACAACAATAATAATGAAATAGAATTTTTTTTTCTAATTGAATTTTTGAACGTTGAAACACTAATACGTTTAGTATCCAGGATAACGAAATACACATAAGCTTAAATTTCGTTCTCTCATGTAGCTTGATGTTTATGTGCAGTAGAATAACATAAACGGAAATTGTCTACCTAACCAAATACGGAAAACTGTGGATTGTTTTAAATGGAAAGGTCTTAACATAGGGATGTGAATAGCCAAGTCAATCGTTTTGTATTTATTTAAAATATAAATTAAATATGATTTTCTGCAAATAGGTTTATCTATTTTCATTAATAAGAAAGTAAGTAATTGTGTAGTCGGCTGATTTAACTCAGTGGCGGCGCGTGATGTAATACTTTGGGGGTGCACAACTTTAGACTATTAGAGAGTGCTAACAGTAAACCGCCGGAGGCGAAAATTTTGTGGTAGCCACGCCCAAAGAGACTTCTTTTTGACTATAAGATCGTAGAAATTGAAGGAATTTATTAAGAAATTAGAAATTAACCCTCCTATTGTGTTAACATTTTGGTTTCACTTATTGTGTTCGGGTCATTGTGACCCGGGAGCCTATAGTTGTGTTATTGTCGCTAAATTGATATAACAGTAAATAATAATAAGAAATAAGATGTAGTATTCATTATTTATTACATTTTATTACGTTATTTTAATTTGATTACATATTATTATAAATGTTATGTAAAGAACATCTGAAAAACGTAGAAGTTAGGTATATACATGTATTTGTTACAGTCTTGACAGTAGTAATATACGTGAGCTTTACATAGGTATGTTGAGAAATTACAACATACCATGTTAGTTTTATTATCATTTGAAGAGCGACAAAAGTTACATCTTTTCCGCTTGGTTGTGTTTGATTGTTCCCTTACTTCGGCATTACTGGTCAAAGAGGGAGATGTTTTCTTTGTTGCAATAATGGAGTGATCCAGAAATTACCCAGTTCTTCAAGAAATAGTCGCCGTTTTATAAGTTTTCCAGCATTCCAGGTTGGAGCTACTTCGCATCACAGAACAGCGTTGTAAGCTGAAACGTCCATGATATTGTAAAATGTAGTCATTGGCCATCTGCATGTGTATGTTATTATTAACTTGTCTAACGTGTATACAGCACCTTTAGTTTTGTTGTAATCTAAAATCATAAACGGCTTTTTATGATCTTGGTTACACACTCCGTTAGTGTGGTGCATGTTGCTTATGAGCGTAACATTTTTATTCCGTTTCGGAATATAGGAAACTACCGACGTGTCCTTCGTAAAGTAAAATTTTGAAGAAAGGACTTCTTTCCTGTTGCATATCAATGCGGCTGGCCATTCAGGCTTATTTTTGCGAAAAGTGCCAAGCATGGTAATTTTTCTTTTCAATAGCATCTGCCCCAGATCGTACGAGCTAAACAAATTATCACGTGTTACGTTGTGGCCTTTTAGACCATAAGTAAGATCTAGCACAACTCTTTTACCGTGACCTCCCTCTGGAGATTCACCTTCTTTTTTCCCGAAGTAAACTTGCATGTTATATGCATAAGTAGTTGCAGAATCGCATAAAGTCCAAATCTTGACTCCGTATTTAGCATATTTATTCGCGATGTAGTCTCAAAAGGACAACGGCCTCTAAAAGATACCAGCTGCTCATCTACTGTTACATTTTCATGAACATTGTAGAGCTTAGGTAGAATTGCATCCTATTCATCCCAAAAGTCCCGCATGGGAGCTACTTTATCAGTTTGTCGTCATTATGGTTGAGTTCTTTTATCGTCAAAGCGAATTATTCGTGCAATTAAATAAAATCGTTGTAGGGACATCGTTGTTCTGAATATTGGACGACCTACATTTCCATCCCACAGACTGTCCGTTGCCTCTCCATGAGATTTATACACTCAGCTAGAAACAGTAGACCAAAATAAATTAAAACTACTAATCAGTAGGACGCTTTATGGTGTAAAAACTCAGTGGAACAGAATCGCCATGCTGGTACAAACAAAATTCACAAGGAGTTTAGAACAACTTTCAATCCATTCAAAGATGTAGCATTTAAAGACGCGAGAAGTGCACGAGATACAAAATGAAGGCAACTGGAATTCTTAAACAAGAAAAAAAAGTACTGGTTCCATTTTAAACGAATAAAGGCAGAACAAAATCATATCTTTATCACATCGTAGCATGGAAACTGGCTTGGTTGAGAGGTGAAGGGGAGGAGTGTTCCACAACTTTTCTTGAAATAGAAAAAGGTAGTTTTAGCACACATACAGCACAAATTGTTTATAACCCAATATTTAATAAAATCTCCCGAGGAGGGGAAAAGCCGTTAGTACAAAGTAAATGGTTAGTTGAAAATAAAATTAACTGGGATGGACGTCCAGTAAGGTATTTTTTTTATAAAATAATGTATTACTGGCAACAGTATAACGCTTTTACCTTCGGTGGACGGTCAGTTGTTATCAAAATGGCTCTGAGAGGGGCGGGCGGTGAACTGCGGTTGGACTATCGCGGTATAATCGGGTTACTCGAGCGCCAATCTAGGTAAATGGTGATATAGAGGCCTAGATTCCTCTTCTCGGAGAGTTAAAGGGGTAAAAGCGGTCCAAGTAGCGTCAGTGAAGATATCGGTCTACCAGGATTCCTAAAGATTTAAATCAGTGCCGATATTTAAGACTTGTGTCGTTGTTGAGTCAGAAATGCGCGGTCTCGGTAGTATGACTACAAAATAAATTCAGTTACCAAAAAAATAAAACTCCTGATACGTAGGTCGGAAGCAAATGTTTTTTTATGTCGTATAAATAATTAAAAAAAAAATCTTGTAAGTTGGAAATTAAACAACAGGACGATTCGTTAAACAACAAAAAAAAATATAAACCAAACTCTCGGTCTCATTGAAGAGATTAATTTTGTTATCGCGGGAAAGTGGGACAAATTAAATTAATATTTCTTGGACAAAACGCACTATAGGGCTTGGCGATGTCAATTAATAAAACAATTTTTCGCCAACGGTGGCGAAAAAAAAAGCTAAATTCCTGAAAAAAAAAAATATCAAACAAGAACCAAAACGCATTCAAGGCGGTACACAAATAAACTAATACTTTTTCATACACGGTCAGCTATCACTGAAAAAAATGGTAGTGGTGAAACAAAATTAACAACTCCAGTGATTAAAATAATTAACAGAATCAAAGAAAATATATATATATATATATATATATATATATATATATATATATATATATATATATATATATATATATATATATATAACGGAACGGCGACGGAAAACCAAAACTAAATTCGTAAAAAAACAAACTAAAAGTGTCGTTTGCCTAAACAGGCTATAAAATAATAAACTAATTTACCCTTGTAATCTGTTTGAGACGGCTTATCGGTGTAACGAAAATAAATGTTATGATCTGACAGCTTAAATAACAGATCGTGCAAGATCCAAAATTATCAAACAAAATCAGAAAAAAATATTGGTAGTTAATAATCGACTATTTGCTGCTAATAAAAAATCATGTTAGTCGATAAAGAATTAATAACTGTAGTGGGTACAATATTTGTATCACCCGGTATATACACGGGTATCGCTTATGGCGGAAAACTACAACTAAATTCCACAAAAAAATAGAAACACAATATGTTTGTTATGCACTAACAAAGGCGGTTATATAAAACAAAAATTATCGAGCAATTTATTCTTTTAAGACTAACATAAAAGAAAAATCCGGATTACAAAACTTATCCAGCTGAGAAATCGCGTCTAGGTAAATGCTTACACTAAATTTCAAAAATTAAAGTGAAATCGCATACAATGAAAAGATATTTCTGCAAATGTTCGTACTTGATCTTAAAATTAATCTATAAGCAGTTAACCCCGTATAAAAGGAATTCGAATCACAACGTATAAATTAATGGTAGGCCTGCAAATACTTAGGCCAAACTTAATGTTGTTGGAAAACAATTTTATTTGTAAACGGTTACCCACGGACAAAATGATCACCTATAAAGGTATAAAAATAATTAACGTACAGATAGCCAGCTTAATATTAGTAAAAAAAACGGACTTAGTTAAGACGGAAATGGTGGCGTTTCTCAGCTGCAGAGAAACTCGTTGAAAACACGCGTATCGGATTATTGCACACGTGCACATACAACTTTAGTTAAATATGTTTTCCATAAATGGAATCGCTACACATATAAGGTTTACTACTTGTATCTTGTTTAAAAAAAAAACACGCAATAGCGGACGCGAATTTATGAATACATCAACAGTAGTAAATAAATCAAATTATTTTACTTAATCAGTAGACTTACGCGAATAGATCACTCATGCACACACTCTCACAAAACTCGTAATAATATCATTTTATTCAAGTTTTGAATAGTCCAAAAGATATCGCGTTTGGCGTATTTGATAAGAAAACTCGTCTTTTGAACCTGAAATATTTTTATGTGAAGTGGGAAATGTTTGTATATTAAAATTGTGAATTTGTGTAATTATAATGAAAATCATTTAAAGTAAAATCACTGCATCTTGCATTTTTTTTAATTAATAAAACTGTATCTAGGCTATTGTGTAAGAATTTATTCACTAAATTAATTTTTTTGAAATTATAACAATAACGGGCGGTCACATAAATAACAATTTGTCACAAAGTAAGGATTTATTTTTAAATCGTTACAATAGAGAATATTAAAAAGTATTACTACAAATCGTTTTGCTGAACACCAAACCCAGCGTAGAAACGAAAAGTGCTGTTGGTTTTTTCAGACTTCACCCATAGAAAAAAACGTGCTTCCCATGTGGACTACATCTGCCAGTGAAAAGATTGGATTGAACGCAAAACGTAATAAAATAACTGACCATTCTAACCGATCAACAGCTGTAACTAATCTTGCAAAAAGTAGTGCAGCAGAACATGAATTTATTGAAATAACAGGCCATTGAAGTCTTCCGAAATCCTATACTTGAGAGTGGACGGAATTTACCCAAACAACTTGATTGAAAAGTTACTAGGTTAATCTAAAAGAGATGTTAGCGGCGTTTCAACAAACGTGGCTTTTAGTGCAGCAAATAATTCACACAGCGATTGTACCTTTAACAATAAGTATAGGCTATTGTTGTTCAAACACACATTGTAATTTAAATCAATAAATGCACTTTAATAATAAATATCCCGAATCTTTTTAAGGTGTCCAAAAATGTTCACTCTACGCACAAGTGCAAATACCCGGGTATTTCATGGTACATCAGTGATGCTCTTCCCTTGCTTGATAAAATATGTAAAATGCGTTAATTTAATTGGCTGAAATCTTCTGAGGGAAATGGTCCTGAATATTTGTTACAATTGAAAGAGTATCATTGATGTATGAGGACCGAATCAGAAGATGTTGATAATACGGTTACAGGTATAGATTTTGCTTAACGCTTTACATGAGTTTGTCGACCGACTAATGAGAAGCTATATTTGGAAGATAAAGTGAGTATGATATCTGTAAGAGATGAAAGGGGCTGTAAACCGCCCCGTACTCAGTTCTGACTCCTATAAATAGGTTCCTTACTTAAGGATATGAAAAGTGAAATAATGAATAATCAAATGTCACACGAAAGCATGGGAATACTCTACAGGACAGCTCAGTTTTATTAAAGTTGTATTTTTATCATTTTCTCTTAATAATTGTAGTCCTGAAAGGGTGAAGTTTAGTCTAACGTGCTGAGGCACTCAGGAACATTAAGGAGGATGCATAGGGGGATATTTTATCTGCCAAGAGATACCTATGAAGGGCTACCTTAAATTTGTATCACATTATAGGTGAGAGGAAAACAGGAAATAGGAGGATCATTCCAGAGTTTAAAAGCTGTGTAGAAGAAGGTAGCTTGCGCCCGTTTTGGACAAGTGGAGATTTGTACTACATAAAGATAGTGTCAGCGAGCAAACTGAGCATTCTTAGCAAAGGTGGTCCAAAATGTTATCAAATAATGCAATTCATTAGCGCAATTGTCACTGTAACACCGGTAGTACAAAGAAACAATTGAAAAGGTTCTTTTATACTCAAGGGAGTTAAGTACGGGTGATTGGTAAGCATAATCACTCTTTTTATAATACGATCAACGATATCGGGAGCGTATTGGGGAGCATCAAACCGAAGGCGAGAATTATATTGTAGGTGAGGTCGAATTTGGGCCTTATACAGGGTGTCCGGAAATTAATGCAACAAAAATTGTCCACAGATCCTCAAAACGAAATTAGAAGACCCGTATTTTTTATTTTTCCTAAATTACCCCACCCCCTTTCGGACTTACAGCCCCCTGAAATTCGCACCCAAGAATAGTTTTTATTTAATAAGTCAGAAACCTCTTATAGGAAAATTACGAAATTTGGTAGACAGGGATCTTGCGACATGTAGAATCTGATAGGGTGATGCTTTTCGGAATGAAAAGCCGTCAAGACACTTTTTTGAGTGCCCTCTTGTCTTTGGAGCCCCAAAACTATGTCCGAATATTACAATTTCTTAAAAATTAGAAATTTAGAAACGTTTTTATCTCTTGCAATTTTGTCGTAAAATGCGTCGTATGCCAGAAAAATTGCAAAATGTGATCGAATGCGTATCGACATTTGCATGAAATCGTATGTGGCTCGTAATCAATAAAGAAATTTGCTTTTTGAGATTTATTTAATACAAAATAATGACAAAGCAACCAAAGCAACCTAAAACGTGTTCAAAATGTGAACCGTCTTGTTCATCATAAGCCTGCAGACATTTCACAAAATGCTGACGTATTTTTACATAATAGTAGGGACTCTGCCTAATTTCTTCAGTCGAGGCAAGGATTCTTTCTTGTAATTGTTCGCGAGTTCTAATTGGTACGGCATAAACGCGATCCTTCATGGCCCCCCAGAAAGAAAAGTCCATAGCGGTTAAATTTGGTGAACGGGGGGGGGGGGCATTCTACATTAGGGGAATTGTAACCGATCCAACGTCCTGGATAATTTTGATTCAGCCATTCGGTTACGAATCGCCCCCGGTGTGGTGGGGCACTATCGTGCATAAACAACAAATTGCGTCTAATTTCGAGGGGAACGTCCTCCATAAGAATTGGTAGTTCATGTTCCAAAAAATTCAGCTAAGTTACGGCATTTAACCGAGGGGTAAGAAATGTGGGTCGATAATGTGATCTCCGACGATTCCAGCTCCGCAATTAATTGAAAACTTTCTTGTGAATGAGTCTGCCTTATAACGTGTGGATTTGTCAAGGCCTAGTAATGAAGGTTGTGGAGATTTATTATGCCATCCTTTGTAAAGCACGCCTCATCGGTAAAAAAAATCGGTTCAAAAATTCCGGATTTCGGTTGTACCTTTGAAGAGCCCATAAGCAGAAATTTGTCCGTCGTGGAAAATCTTCTGGCTTAAGTTCTTGAACTTTTTGAAAGTGAAAAGGCTTCAGTAACTGTCGTTTGATAAAACTGTAGATTCTTGTTCTGGGAAATTCAAGTTGCAGCGATGCGCGTCTTATGCTTATTTCTGGGTTTTCTTCAAATAAATCTAAGATAGTTTGTTCCTGTTGGTGCACAATTTTTGTTGCGCTAATTTCCGGATACCCTGTATAGCAAAAATAGTTGTCAGGAGGTAAACCTGCTTAGGTCTGTACAAAAAGCCAGTATTACGAACAGCTCCTTTAGTAGCTAACACAAAACGGTCAAAACATGACAGATTTGAAAATACAGTCATCCTCAACATAGCAATAGAGTCTAGAAACTTAAAATCTGAGCCATTCATGCTTACAACAGGAAATAATCGATTTTTGTTTGGCGGAAACAAGAAAACACTGAACTTTTTAGCTTTGCATTTGACTAGATTTTAATGTCTTTGTTGGTTGAAATGGCCATTTCAGCTCTAGTGTCTTGATTTGAGATAGAAGGTGGACTATTATGAGTAGACCAAAATGAACTACAATGAAGGGTGCTGTCGTCGGCAAAGCAATAGATCGGGTTAGTCGTTGAAGAAATAAAATCATTTACATATAGCAGAAAAAAGTGTAGCAGCTATAAGTGATCCTTGTGTCACGCCCGCGTTAATGCAAACTTCGTTTGGAAAGAAGCTATCAGCTGAGACACGTGTTCGTTTTTTGTCAGCAAAACGAGTAATCATCAAGAATGCATGAAGATTCAAAACGGACTGTACATAATAGGCATATGTGAATTATCGAATAAAGTTTTATTAAATTATCATAGACCAATAAGTGACTATGATGTGGATAAGGGCGGTTAAAATAGTATAGTTGAGTGGGTGAAGTAACCTATTGCAGAACGTTTTATAGACATAATACTGAAAACTATAGGTCAAGCGTATACAGGGCCCGACATCTTAGCTCCCGTCCGCTACTACATCTAAATGATTTATGTTAGAGAAAATATTAAAATGGAGCAATGAAATGCTTGCTAGACAGCACATTTTCAAACTATATTCACAAAGACAGTCCATAACAACACAAACTTATATATTTTTTAATGGAACACCCTATGTATTATTCCAGAATGCTCCTCGCTTCGTTCATTACTGCAACTAAATATCAGGATCTTATACCGAGTGCTTTCAAAGATATGACAATTTCGTTGACTGAATGGACATGTGTTGCTCACTGTGTATCTTTCAAGAATTATTATTTGTAGTAGGATATTTTATGCATATGGTTTATTTAATTTCTATACAGTTGGCTACACGAACCATCGGAAGTGGTATATGATATGGTCCAAAACGAGAATCGTAGATTTTCTCGAAATATTCAAATGAACGCCCTATATTTTTCATCGGCATGGGATAGCTTATTTGCTACTCCATCAATTTTATTGAGCATTCCCTATATTCAAACTCACTTGTTTTTTAATTAAATTCGTCTTTATTCGAAACTACGGGTTATTAACCAAAACTAGGCGTAAAGGTTATATCTTTTAATGGGAACACCTGTATATTTTATTCCTATTGGGTGCGGAATATAAAGTAAGCAACGTATTCTATATTTGTAATTATGCTATGTTTCAAAGTTTCAGAGATTCATCAAAAACTGAAGCTGAAGCCTAAATTAGGCTGTGTAAAAAAAACTACCGTTATCATACTTTCTTGGGAAAAATGAGATAAGGTATCTAATAGCTGGCCATGGTAGTAAAATGCATGGTAACTGCCAAATAAATAAACATTAATGTTTCAATTTACTATAAATTCTGTACACTGTTAGTTACGTGTTGCTAAATATTATTATTTATTTAGGTTACAACCATTTTTTAAGCGGTAATGATTCCTTTAAGTGGTTTTTGCTGATAAAGTACTTCTTGCGATGGACTATAAGAAATATAAGGTCGTATATATGATTTTTATACTAGGGGAATGCCAAATAAACTCTTTTCTGGCTAGTCGAGCTGATGCAGACTATCAAAACCAATTAGGAGTAGGCTCGTTCGAACTAAAGAAAAGGAGTTGTCTGTTATGTTACCTGTTGCCGAAAATCCTTCAGTTAGTCAAAAAGCAATTAGTTCTGCTGTAGGTGTTAGTGAACGAAGCGTTCAAAGAATTTTGAAGGATAACATATTTCATACATATCATACACAGTTTTATCAATAACTATTTGATATGGATTTGGAGCGACGTATCATATTTTGCAATCGGACTGAACATAAAGGTTTTGTTCTCGGATGAACCCACATTCCACAAAAATGGATTTGTGAATCGCCATAACTTCCACTACTAGTCAGATCAGCATTCGAGGATTTTCAGACAGGTCGACTATCAACACAAATGGACAATAAATGTTTGGGGTGGAATTATTGGTGAATATGTTATTGGACCTTATTCGTCTAACTCGCATTTGCAAAATCTATGTGCAAATTCGCCAATAACTGTGAGGCATGAAACACGATGTAGCCTCTGTGTATTATTCCGTTCACGTCAGGGACCATCTTAATGTATTCTTTCCAAATCCGATTTAACTAACCTGAATTTCTTGTGGGGGATGTTAAGGAAACCGTTTACCAAGATACGCCAAGTACACAAGAAAATACACAACAAAGAATAAGGAACGCGTTTGAGAGTATTACGCCAGACATGTTATGAAAATTAGCACAGTCTTTCCAAAACCGCCTTCAGTTGTGCTTCCAACAAAATGGAAGACATATTAAACAGATATTTACATGCTAAACTGACATCAAAAACTTTATTTATACATACGTTAACGATGTCACAATCATTTTTGAATAACACTATTCATAAGTTTGCTATGCCCAATAACCGCTTTTGATGAATATCTGTGAAACTTTGAAACATGTCAATATAATTACTTTATTCTGCACCCACTAGGAATAAAATATACAGGCGTTCGCTTTAAAAGATATAACTTTTATGCCTAGTTTTGATTAATAACGGGAGGTTTCGGATAAAGACGAAGTAAACTACGACTTCCGATATTTCGTGTAGCCATCTGCATTGTAACGTGCCAGTTCTTGGCTATCGTTACTTTAATTAGTTTTCAATTCTTGTCTACCGTTACCATAATTTAGGTCTTGAGTTTGTATTATTATTGGTAAATATATTTACATTACGTTGGTACCCTTTTCCTTTCAGTAATTAAATTTTGGAATGTGTTACGATATTTTCACTTTAGTCTACATAATTACGAATCCATGTGTAGTAACATCTACTTTTTGTTGTTTTGCCCGCAAATGCGAAGAGAACAGCTGGATTCACTTTCTTTCCATTTCTTCTGCCGTCCAGTTCAGTACGTTATCTTTATAGGTTTTGCTTCCCTTTGATAAGGTATTGTCACCCTGTGGGTAAATTGTAAGGGATCACCCTGAAGGTAAGTTGGTTTTGTTCAATTTTTTTTTATTTCTTTTGGGTTTGGAGATATTTATGAACGGAAATTTTTATATGTAGAATCACGTTTCGTTTATAGGTGACAATTAGAGTATTGCTAGATTAGTTTTTGTTAGAACAAAAGTTCTCGTTATTTTTTATTCTAGTGTATTTGTATATAGGGACAGCTTTGTTTGAATAAACAAAAAAAAACGTATTCAACTATTACATTGTAAAGTACACCTTTTGCAAAAGTTCCGGTAGCCGCTAGACATGCACCACTTCTATTGATAAGAGTTTGGTTTTAACATAAAGAAATGGACTTTAGGTTCATAGCATCAAAGGCTATTTTGAATGAAAATTCCGATTTATTAAATATTAAATTTCTCAGATAAGATGTCGAGTAGAAACAGGTTTGCTGATAAGGCAATCCTTCCGTTGATCTTCGAGTTAGGCTTCGTGTATGCACGGAGTGGTATATTTAAGTTGTTTGGGCAAATTAGAGGGGAGATGGATGAAAAACCAATGCGGCCGAAAGTAAAGTCTTCGTGTTAGTAGTAGTAGTACAGACCTACAATTTTTTTTTGCTTTGGTGACGTATATGGTACCGCTAAACAACGTTAACTAAGCTCGTGTAGAAAGAACGTCCGTTAAAAAGTGCTATTCATCAAAAATACAACGTTCGCTTCAAGGTTTCAAACACTAAGTTCACAGTGCGCTCTTTTAACAAATAACCTGCTGCTAAATAAATAATTTTTTTGTAATTTAAAATTACAAGAATTAACCCGAGCTTATACAGTATTGATATAAAGTGAATAAGTAACGTACTATAAATAGTTTAGCTTGAGGAGCATAGTTAAAGCAAATAAAGTTAAGTGAACGAATTGCGTGTCAATGTAGGCATTAAGGTACACGATCAATTGAAAATCGAATCAAGCAACGCCAGGAGCAAAAATCAGCCGTCGGCCGCAACTTAAAATCACAAACATCCCCAACAGCAACCGTATCATCGAGCTTATGCTCCGTCTTTTGTGTTTTTCTTGGATGTGGTGATTGACGAAATTTAAGTAAAACTTTGGGTGTTTTTTTTTTATGATTATGATGTTATTTAGGTATAAAATAAGTGCATGAACTCACGGATTTTATTTAGTGTGTTACTCTTGAAAATTTTGTTGGTTAAATTTATAAGGCCAGTGCGTTCATGCAGAGAATTAGCCAAATTTATTTGAAGTGTATTTTTTTAACGTTATACAAAATTGACAAATGTTTACATTGAGATTAGAATAGGTCTATTAGAAGGCAATTTGTTGCGTACTCTAGCTAGAGGATCAGTCAAATTTAAGTAAGTTGTTTGATGCCGTTTCTTTTACATTTACATTGTCTACTAATTTCTTATTTTCTTGTATTATTATTTATTTTATGTAGATTATATTTATTTAAGTTATTGGACTTGTGTTATTCTTGTGTTGTGAACCTATGTTTACACAGCGTCGAAGAACAATCAATTTAAGTATTTATTATTTAATTTGCTCATTAAATTAACGTAGTTATATCGAGTTTGGTTTGAATGAAACAAACACGGCCGAAAGCTTTCAAAGGTTGATTTAAATTTAACGTACATTTAGAGGCCGATGAATATTGCATTTTTATTTCTTGCTTTGTTTATGAATTGAGCATAATCAAACGTAATTTGAGGAATTCGATTTGAAATGATTGTGTTTAGAGTAAAATCGTTTTATTATTATTATTATTATTATTATTATTATTATTATTATTATTATTATTATTATTATTATTATTATTATTATTATATTACTATATTTTTGTTTGGCGAGGTGTAATTATGTTACACATTGAGATTCTGGTTTGATGTAACGTGCCAAGAGATTAGCGTTTGTTTATCACAGAAGTGATTGCTTTTTTTTTGTGTTGCGGCACACTACCATTTTATTTAAGTGCGTAAATATTTGTTTTGGAGCCTTTCAGATTAGCGAAAGATCTGCTGGTCCAGGTGAAGCCTGCGGAGATTAGGTATAGGTAAGCAAGTTATTTGGGTATTTTGAGTGAGCTGTGAACTATCGTAATTAGGCATTTCATCACTTATTGTGACATTTTAAACATCCTGGCGCCCATTTTCGGTTTTATGACGATTTCTACCCCTATTTTGACTTATGTCTGATATACTGTCCTTCGGTGTACAAATTAATTAACATCTGACTCACACCCGCCCGCTGGCTGATCCTGCAAAGCCAAGGTTATCTGTTACCTCATCTTACTGCCAGTTTATACCGTAACAGTATGTAAGGCTTCTAATTACATTTTTGTAAATATTATATTTAATAGGGTGCCAGGGTACGCCTCTATATTAACGAAACCGCTTGTTTTACGAAAAAGCTGAAATTTTAATTAATTTTTGTTCTTGCAAAGGCGAGGTGGTGAGATGAAGTTACATAAAATGGCGTGTAGGTTTCCCATTACTGGTATGTGGAGGACATGAAAATTACCTTACATATGTGGTCTATAGTTCGTTTATTTGTACATTATTGACAAATGGAAATTATCGTTATCGTATGCTTATCTTATGAATGGAAATGAAATTCTCCTACTACAGTGCATGTTAAGACGAAGTAATATATTTATTTTGAGTACATGTGAGTAATACGTATCCTTTTACGCAAAGTATGTTTAAAGTAAGTAAACAAATCAGTTAGTGTTACTTTGATACAGTTATAAAGGAACAGCTGTTTTTTGTTCCTAAGATAATAACATTTGGCTTCATAACCTATAGTACTGTAATATTTGTTGACATATATTTCATTATTATTGAATAGTGTTGATCATATTGCAATTTGAATTTTAAGTAAATATAGATTGTAAACTTATATAGTTGTGTTGAATTTAGTAACTTTAGTATCGTAAGTCTCTACGAGAAATATCGTTTTAGTTATTTTATGCTGATATTTATCAGACATTTTGCTTTATTATATATACATATAAATACAGTTGTTTAGTGTTTATTCAGATTACCTATTATGCTATTAAGATACAAGTTTCTCAATTTTTGTTGTATTTTAATTATTAAACCTCTAAATTGAGTGGCGTCCAACAAATAAGTGCTTTATAGTGATTATAACTATGGATATATCTCTGCCTACCTCACGACCTGTTCAAAGGGAGTTCTCAAGTACAGTAAGTTTCACAAGTTTATACCTCACTGAGCTAGATCGTGGTGCAACTTACCTTTTTAATATAACATTTAATCACACCTAATTTTTTATTTGTTATAGTATAAAAATAAAATAGATAATTTACACAAAATATCCTACTACAAATAATTTCGTTGTTCTTGTACGATACAGAGTGATCAACACATGTCCACTCAAACAAAGAAATTGTGATATATTTGGAAGCACTCGGCATAATATGTTGAAATTTTGTTGAGGTAATGTACAAAGCGAATAGAATTTAATTCTGAAATAATGTATAGGGTGGCCTATTAAAAATATGTAAGTTCGTACTGTCATGGACTTATGGACCGCCCCGTATTTGTGCCAATATCTTCCAAATGTGCTGGCTTGCAAGCATTTTATTGCTCCATTTTAAAATTTGTTAATACACATCATTTGGATGTAATAGAAGACGAGAGATAAGATGCAGGACCCTGTATGCAGCTTTTTTTTCAGAACGAAATGTAGTATTTGGATATTTTTACAGTGTTTAATATTATATATAAATTTACTTTGAATAATAATAAGTAAAGTATTTAACGTAACTAAAAAATCTTGATGAGGTACTTACATACTGCAGCCCTTTAATTTAATTTTTAAATAAAATTCGATACTACTGTTGTTTAACACAGGGATATAGAGTCTCATTACATAAGGGACATAAGATTAAATTTGCAGTTTAGTTTATACAATTTTAAATTCAGCTTGAAAACTGGAATAGGTTTGCAAGAGTTTACTGGACAAAAAATAGACAAACAACTACAACATTAGATAAATAACAGTATAGTTTGAATAACAATCTCATTTTCGGGTATCTATAGGGGTAGCAATAACACAAAAAGTAAAGGTTACAGTTCTGAGATAAAGAAAATTTGAACAGCGCCGCATACAAATTTTTATTTTCAAGCGGAATTGTCAATAAACGAATCCCAAGTTGATTATGATTTTTAAAATACAGCTCGAGTTGACAGAGTTTGCAATTTAAACGTTACGGTATATTACGAAACTTTATTAGAGTAAATGTCAACGTCACTTTTCCAACTAACAAAAATCTAAAACGTATACCTGCATTATAACTGTCAATTAAAACACTAAATCAAGTTCATAATTGAAGCTTCTTGACAGCCATGCTTTAATTTTTTTTCTAATTTAATGTGTCTAAGGACTCTTAAACGCATTGTTTGTAGTGCGTTTAGAAGCTTCTTAGAATATATAATTAAGTCATATTTTGACAAAGTATACAATACGTTTTCATTTTTTATAGTATAATTCAACGGGATACAACTACATGATTATCTGATGGACGTCTTCTTTGATGACTTGAGTTATGAACCTAATTTAATAAGAAACTGTTGAGTACAAATGTATTGATCAGTTTTATTCTATTAAATGATTCAATGTATACTGTAATCATAAATATGTGTGTTCACTGCGCTGCAATAGAATAAATACAGGAATATAACATTATCTAACATTGAAAAATCTGGAACACTGTAACTGTGACAGAATCTGTAACAATCAAAATACATCCACGTACCACACAAAATTAGAAAACACTATCATCATCAGCGGTCGACTAGGGTTCCTAGTCGACCGCTGATGATGATAGCGTAGCTATCGAAACGCGTTCGGTGTTTTCTAATTTTGTGTGGTACGTGAGTGTATTTTGATGGTTATTATCTAACATTCTTAGGTTGTTAGATTAAACCTATAATGACATTATTATGACATTTAAGTATTGCCAACCCAAAAATCTAAAAAATTCTTTTCTATGAATTTAGTCAGTTTTGACGCAAATTTTGTTGATACTTCTAAATTATTGCGTAAAACACACGCTACGCTCCTCGGGCCCCAAACCTCGATACGTGCGCCAATAGAGTGGCTTATGGTACTTGTGTTTTAATATACTATTTTTTTGGCACAACGTGTTTTAATTTGTTATAGCTGCCTACACTATCAATGACACATGCGGCAAACAATGTCACAGTTTATTTGATTAAACCTTTCAATAAAATTATCAAATTTTGTAAAAAAAATTTTCCATTTTAGTTTAGTTTTCATCATATGGCAGGTACAATAAGAAATAGCGAATAATACACGTGTATAAGCGCATTTAAAGCACTGCTCCATTAAAAGGCACTCGGCATCGCCTCGTGCTTTTAAATCCTTCACATTGAATTACCTATGAAAAAGCGCTGTGGATGTCCTAGTTACGATAAATTAAATGAATACACATTAATGTTCTGGTTACCTATTGACTATGGGACCCAACATCTAAGTTTGAATATAAACATACCTGGCCATTATAACAAATAAAAATGTAACTTCCTCTTAGAAGCCAATTTTTTTTCCTTATATAAAACAGGTAAGCTTGCACCACGATCTATCTCAGCAAGGTACTTTACTTACTGTAGTGTAACGAAGGCTGAGATATATCCTTATCCATACCTATAATCGGTTAAGCAAGTCATAATTCGTCACTCATTTCATTTTAGATTAAATAACTAAAACACAACAAAAATGAGCTTAATTCTACGTGTAATCTTAATAAACTACGTAACAGCTGTATTTATTTGTATAAACAATAAATCAAAATAATATCTTCTGATTAACTTCAGCATAAAAGCAAATAAAGTAGTACCTAACTTTCTTAAAGGTTTACGATAGTAAACTGATTATTAATTGATACATAAACTATACATAAAATATAACTTATCTTTACATAGAATTTCAAAATGGAAGATTGAAACTGTATAACAGAGATGTAAGGTTATGCACTCAAATGTTTTTACCGTAAAAAAATTACCTGAGTCAGCGGTTTTCTTTTCATTCAATTAAAAGTATTAAAACCTACAAAACAATATTAGACTAGCTTTGCTTTAATACTCGTAAATCAATTCATGTAATTTGTCAGTAGTACCGGGGCACTAGTCGCCGCCATCTTGGATTTTGACGTCACAAAAGCCCCGGGGTGTGGAGCACTTGGCACGGCCATTTTTTTTAATGCCCACTTGTGAGACCGTGTTTTAAACCCTTATTTTTTATACGCTTACGTATGAGACCATATTTTTTATCCTTATTTTGAGATGATGATCTTTAATTATTTGTATTAATTAATTATCCTAGGGGGATTCTCAATCTGATAGTTTATAAGATGATGATGATCTTTAATTATTTGTATTAATTAATTATCCTAGGGAAATTCTTAATCTGATAGCTTTTAAGATGATGATGATCTTTAATTATTTGTATTAATAAATTATCCTAGGGAGATTCTCAATCTGATAGCTTTAAGATGATGATGATCTTTATTTTATTTTTATTAATTAATTATTTTTACTCGCTTACGTATAGGGCGTGTACTTTCAACCCTCTGCATCCCTAATTAAGGTCTATTTAAGGTGTATTTTAGGTTAACGTTGAGCTTGGGGTTTGGCCTGTATTTAGGGTAAGGGTTGAAATGAATCTAGAGGTAGGGTTGTTTTTCTGGTAATTATCTTCAGCCTTAATTAAGGCCTTTTTGGTAGTTTAGCCCTGGAGGTTAGACAGTTGCACGTGTTCTGATTGAAAAAAAGATTTTTATTTAGTCTATTTAAACGAAGCTGCTGATGGAGTATCTGTTAGTATCGTTTAGCAATTCAAGATGGAAGGTCAGTTTAAGCACCCCTTTTCGGCGATAGTTGCGGGTCCGTCGGGTTGTGGGAAATCGTATTTTATCGTTGATTTTCTAAAAAATATCGAAACCGCTTGCGATACAGCTTTTGAAAAAATTATCTGGTTTTACAGTGAGTGGCAGCCTTTATTCAAAGAACTCTGTGGAGTTTCAAAAGGGTTTACCTGATATGGAACAGTTTGACGGGGAAAACCTGTCTTAATAATAATTGACGATCTAATGCGCGAAACTAACGGCTCTGTGGTTGATATTTTTACAAAGGGCTGTCATCATCGAAATCTAAGTGTGTTTTTCTTAACGCAGAACATATTTCATCAAGGACGTGGACAGCGAGATATTCTCTCAACGCACATTACATAATTTTGTTTAAGAATCCACGTGACAGAGCACAGATACAGCATTTAGCAAGACAGATTTCGCCTGACAACCCAAAATTTTTAGAATCCGCATACCAAGATGCTACTTCAAGCCCACACGGGTATTTATTGTTCGATTTAAAACAGAATACACCGGATGTGCTACGTTATAGAACAAATATATTCGGGCCTCAGGGTATTTGCCAAGTATATATAGCGAAAAAAGGGTTTAAGTCTCACAGTCATAAAGATTACATCATATATGATGGCTGACGTTTTAATCGAGAACACTGATATCCTACATGCATTAGCCCGATTAAGTAAAAGTCAACGTGACGCTTTATTGAAGTGTTTGGATAGTAAGCAGGTAGAGTGTATTTGCGAGTGTGCACATAACATTTTAAAAGATCGTGTACCTCTGTCAGCTGATCAGAAGCAGCGACTCTCTCAACATAAGCACACTTTAAGACGCCTGGCACAGAGAGGCGAATCTATAAAAAAGAAGAAACAGTTTCTTGCACAGAGAGGTGGTGCATTTCTACCACTCCTGTTAGGACCATTACTTGGCGGAATTTTGGGTAATCTGTTTCAATAGCCATGGACCACATTCTGAAGAAGATGATTATTCTACCGATGGACTTTATACAGCGCTTACAAACACCAGATGTTACACAAAACAACATTTTAACGCAGCTGGGTAACGATATGGATAAAGTAAAAAAAACTAAAATGACCGACCATGACAAATGGCAGCAGTACAACTAAGTTCTTCAAAGGTATCTACACTTTTCCAATCAGTTACGTCAGCCCACCAGTATAACAATTAGCGGTGACGCTGTTGCTGATGATGTTAGAGGTTTACCGCAACGCAGAGGTCTCACAGACGACGAGATAGTATCAACGCTTCTGCCTTCATATAAGAGAAAAGCCGCGAATTTGTTACATATACTGAATACGAACAGCGACGTTTTTTGGGATAAAAGGGGCACTGTCACAATAAAAGGCGAGATCATACCACATTCCAACATTATCGATCTGGTTCACGAGACGTTAAGAAAACGAAAAACCACAAACCCGCGCGGTTGGCGTCAGTTTGCGACGTACATTAAAGAGATAAATATACCACGAGTGTTTATCGGAAACACGCAAAGGTATGATATTTCTGCATCACCCAGCGTTGAACGGACCCTCACAACTATAGGTGAGAATTACGATGCTGATAGTGAAACGCGAGAAACACCGAGAAGAATCTCTCAAAGCAGAAGAGGACTTTCACTAGATTGGGATTCGTGGCGGTCATGACATGGATGCTGTATACTATGATCCCTCTCACCCTGCAGGGTTCGCTGGTATAACACCTTTAACTAATGCTGTAAAGGGTAGATATGGTGAAGTAAAAAACTGGTTGCAGGCACAGGAAGCTTATACGGTACATAAACCAGTCAGAAAAAAGTTTCCACGAAATGAATATATTGTGAGTAACCTTTACGAATTATAGCAAGCGGATCTTTGTGATATGCGAACTTTAAGTAAACACAATAGCGGATACAACTACATACTAACGGTAATTGATGTATTTAGCAAGAGGGCATGGGCGAGAGCACTTAAAACGAAGACAGCCTCAGCTGTAATTGAAGCATTCGCTGATATTCTTAAGGATTGCGACAATACTCCGGCAAATCTACAGACGGATAAAGGTAAACAGTTTGTAGCGAGCAGCGTACAAAACTTTTTCAAGAAATAAAATATCCATTTCTATGTAACAAATAACCCTGATGTAAAAGCATCTGTAGTTGAAAGATTTAATAAAACATTGAAATCAAAGATATGGGGTTATTTCACTTTCAAAAATTCCTACAGATATATTGATGTACTCGAAAGACTTGTGACCGCCTACAACAATAGTCTTCATACAAGTATAAAGATGGCCCCCTCGGCTGTAAACGATAAAAACATTTTGGAAGTGTGGGATAACCTGTACGTGAGAGGTTTAGGTCCAGTACGCCATCCTAAATATAAAGTCGGTGAGCATGTCAGAATCGCCAGAACAAAGTACACCTTTGAGAAGGGATATGAAACGAATTGGAGCGAGGAAGTTTTTACAATTAGTGCTGCGGTAAAAAGAAGACCCCCAGTTTATAGAATAATCGATCTTAATAACGATACTGTTGAGGGCACCTTTTACGAAGAAGAATTGCAAGTTGTTACGGTTGATAAAGATACTCTGTTCAAAGTCGATAAGATTCTAGCAGAGAAGGGCCGTGGGCGAAATAAACAATACCTGGTCAAGTGGCGTGGATACAATGACAAATTTCATAACTGGGTGTTAGCTTTGCAGCTGAGAAATGTATAAAAATGGAGTTTTATCTTACCTTATTGAGTAATAGCTCTATGACGTATTTTCCAGGTAATATGACGTCAAGTTTTATTACGCAACTGCCAAAACGAATAAGATTAACAGGGTCATGGGTTGTAGGGATATCGGAAATTTAGTACCCATGTTCTTTTGCCGCTGTAAGTGCAACAGATAATTTAATTTATTATAGAACAGAGCCACCTGGTGAGAACGTGTTAGAAACGATATTAAAAAAGGCTGCGGAATATTTTCAACTCGACAACGAGAAGATCATTTATATTGAAGATGGCTGGTATGTGATGCGATTCGCTTCCGGAAATTACGCCAGCATAGAAGAAATTATCAGCGAGCTAAATGACCATGTACTAATAAGTAAATTGCTAACAATCGAATATCATAATCTAACTAAGCGCGTCTCTACGAAATTAAAAACTCGGCTCTCGCTATTCGGATTCTCACAACGTCCAGCCTTACAATTGGGTTATCGACCGTATCAGAACATAGCTATGGAACCGATACCCCCTCACCCCGCTATTATATGGATACGCCTACCAACTCAGACGTTTGTTTATTGCGATATGGTTGAACCGCAAATTGTGGGTGATATTTTATCTCCGCTTATGCGTATAATAAATATTACTTCAGAAAACTATGCTTACGGGGTCATAAAGATGTGGTTCTTTCGCCTGCACACTACATACCGGTAATGACACGGGAATTTGAAAACATCGAGATTAATATAAAAACAGATACTGGTGCAGCAATGCCATTTGAGTTTGGAACGTCGTGCCTGAAGCTACACTTTAAGAAAGTACAATAATGGTTTGCCCTTATCAGCAATATTACATGAATCAGGCCGGTAACGGTATCGGCTCTATTTACAGAGGTGCGCCCTATCAACGCGGTCATGGAATAGGGAGCTGGTTAGGTGGTATATTTAGAAGTATAATACCGTTATTTAAGTCTGGCGCAAAGGCTATTAGTGAAGAAGCTCTTAGAACGGGTGATAATATTCTTGGTGACGTCATAGAGGATCGACCTATTAAGGATTCGTTTCAAGAAAGATTTCACGAGGCAGGTAGAAACCTTAAGCGTAAAGCCCACGAGAAAATCGATAAAATGATGGATGGTCCGGGTTATAAAAGAGTACGTCTGACCGATAATAATCAGTCTCCACTGAGAGCTGTTGCTAAGAAGTCTGCTTACGACGATATATTTTCAAGATAATGGCTTTTTTACATGCCCATCCGTGTGAATGCGTCAAGTCCGAATTGGATTTGTTCGCTTTACCATCGACGCAGACAAGTATCGCGAGCGGTGAATGGATATTTTACAAGCCCTTATCAGCTCTGAGTGACGACGCCCCAATAGAATTTGTAGTCCCCGGAAATGGAAACGATTATATAGATTTAAGCCAGACTATGCTGTACATTACAGCTAAAGTTCTAAAGCATGACGATTCAGCACTTACAGACGCTGATGTTGTAGCACCGGTAAACAATTGGATGCATTCGCTTTTCTCACAGGTGGAGGTTTACTTAAATCAGAAGATGGTGTCACAGCCAAACAACACCTACGCCTACCGTTCATATATCGAAACGCTGCTAAATTATGGAAAGGAGGTCAAGAGTTCACATCTAGGATGTACCTTATGGCACAATGATACAGCTGGACAGATGAATACACTGGGAAACGCTAATAACGGTTTCTCAAAACGTCAGGCACTTGCGGCAACCGGGAAACAGATAGAGATGATTGGTCACGTGCACTCGGATTTGTTTAATCAAGAAAAGTTTCTCATAAGCGGTGTTGAGTTAAAGACTAAATTTGTACGATCAAGAGATACCTTTAGCCTAATTGCGGCACTCGCTTCAAATTACAAGACGCGAATTATAGACGATAGTTTACTGGTGAGACGTATGCGGATCAACCCCACTATTCTAATTGCGCACGCTAAAGCGTTAGAAACAACAGCCGCAAAATACCCTGTTACAAGGACCGACGTAAAAGTGTTAACTATACCTGCAGGCATAGAGCAAAAATTATTGGATAATGTTTTCCTGGGTCAGTTACCTAAACGATGCATCGTAGGCTTTGTAGCAAATAAAGCCTTCAACGGTGACTACCCCTCAAATCCGTTCAATTTTCATCAATGCAATATTAACTACACGTCATTATATATTGACGGCCAACAAATTCCTTCGAAGGCCTTACAACTAGACTTTACAGCTAATGGTTTATACGTAAGAGCGTACCACACCTTATTCTCTGGTACAGGTATTCATTTTTTGAATGAAGGTAACGATATATCAAGAAGTGATTATCCCAACGGCTACTGTTTAATGGCCTTTGACCTAACACCTGACTAGTCTGCAAACGCTAGCACGCACTGGAATTTAGTTACAAACGGCTCCCTTCGGCTGGAAGTCGGGTTTGAAGAAGCGCTCACCGTAACCGTTAACTGCTTAGTGTATGCAGAATTCGATAACGTGATCGAGATCGATAAACATCGGAATGTCGTTGTGGATTTTAGCTGTTAAAAGTGGTAGTTCTAACCCGTAGGCTTCAGTGTACAGCAACAGCCGATAGAAGATGGACGTACAAGGGTTTAGTGGTGTTAACAACGAATTCATACCGAAAGAAATTGCCGTGGTTACAGATCACGGTCGTTTATCGTTGATGCTAATAAAACCACCGCGAGGTTACTTTATATCAAGGTCCATGTCACGACAGATAAAATTTATGGAGGATAATTATCATGGGCTGAAATGGTGGTGGGGTCATGTAACAATTTCCGTGAGGAGCTGATGAGAGTGTTGCGCCCATTTAACAAAATTCACGTTAAGGGCTGTGAAAAACAACAGTTTTTAAGGTTTCTTAACATACCAATAGTAAACTTGGAGGAGACTGGTTGCCCGTCGATTAAACAGTTGAAAAGGGAAGCAAAAGCATATAGCTGCTTAAACCATAACATCACTGAGCCTATGTGTGCACTGGAAAACGCATTACTACTGCAAGACTGGACACATACCGATTCCAAAGATGTATGCGGTACAAGTGTTGAGATGCTTGAAATCGAGCCCCAGCCTCAAGAAGAATGTGTTTCGGCTTGTATGTGCTTCTAATCAACTACCGAGATACGCACCTCGACCGTGTGCAATTATCGTAAACATGGATCCTGCAAGCAAACCAGGTCAGCATTGGGCCGCTATCTACATTGACTAGAATGGTAATGGAGAGTATTTTGATTCCTTTGGACGACCACCGCTAGGATATCATTTACGTTTCCTAGAGAAGAATTCCCGATGCTTCGTATACAATAACACAATACTACAAGACTATCATTCGGATGTATGTGAATTTTATGTCTTAGTGTTTCTATATTTTAGATTACATAATTTACCTATGTTTGATTTTGTAAAAAACTATTTTAGTACATGTTTAATTCTAAATGATGAGATAATTAGAATATTGTTTAACGCCTGTTACCCAACCATTCTATTCTGATAAATAAAAGAGTTTTTTAGTGCTTCGATTGTTTTAATCAAGAGCCCTGTAATAAAAAAATAACCCTATTGTTTTTTCTTTTAATTCAGCATGTGTGTTTTCAAAAATCATGTTATAAAATTTATGATTTAGTGTTTTTTAAAAAGAAATTATTTATATTATATTGGTAATCAATTTTTAGACTATTAAATTAAACAAAGTTATATAATTACACTGTAATTAGCTAAAGTAAAAATGAACAGTGATTTCTTACTACATATTGTTGTAGAATTTAAAAAATGTAACTTTCCAAACTCTTAATATGGTTTTTTATAAAACAATTCATGCGTACAATATGAATATTTTTCAAACCGAATTGTTATTAGAAGTTTAAATACGATTTGCAGTAAGTGTGATAAAGATAATAAGGTTATTTGTATATTTTACACTATGGGGAAACCAATAAGTGGTTTTTACACAATCTAGAAGGTTTAATTACACAAGCACCACAAAGCGGTGACTATCACCCGTGAATCACTGCTTAAAAACGTTATTTAAGTACAGAGCTGGTAAGTGTGGTGTTAACGCTTTATTTATTCACAGATTTTTAAATACAGTTATAAAACACATCTAAGCATGGATGGATGGATATTATTTCAATGCAGGTAAACTATGTTTTAATATTCGACACAAACTGTTATGTAATTAATTAACTTAATAAAAATTTGTTTCATTAGGAATGTCAGTAATTTTTTTATAGTTCACTGAGGATAATTATGACATTTACAATAAAAATAAGTGTTCTATAATTAAATTTTACTATCACTCAAATTCTCCCACGCAAGATCAATCCTTAACACAGCTGCTATTTTACATCATTATTAGAAAATACGTATAGGTAAAAGATCATCCAATAGCATTTGATCATTTTTAAAGCAATAGGATCGATAATAATCTTTATGCAATCTCCAACATTGTATGCGTGTGCAACCTCCAGGGATTACAACCAAAAGGACCTTAATTAAGGATGTAGAGGGTTGAAAGTACACGCCCTATACGTAAGCAAGTAAAAATAATTAAAGATCATCATCATCTTAAAAGCTATCAGATTAAGAATTTCCCTAGGATAATTAATTAATACAAATAATTAAAGATCATCATCATCTTAAAAGCTATCAGATTAAGAATTTCCCTAGGATAATTAATTAATACAAATAATTAAAGATCATCATCATTTTATAAACTATCAGATTGAGAATCTCCCTAGGATAATTAATTAATAAAAATAATTAAAGATCATCATCTTATATTAATAAAAATAATTAAAAGATCACCATCTCAAAAATAAGGGTAAAAAATACGGCCTCATACGTAAGCGTATAAAAAATAAGGGTTGAAAACACGGTCTCACACGTGGGCATTAAAAAAAATGGCCGCGCCAAGTGCCCCACACCCCGGGGCTTTTTTGACGTCAAAATCCAAGATGGCGGCGACTAGTGCCCCGGTACTACTTTTGTCCACTTAATAAAAACGAAATTTGCACTAAAGAAATACGCACTTACTTGCCATCGAAAACTTCATTTCTTGACCATACGATAACGTAAAGCACTAGGCAAGATAAGCCAGTTCAATAATGTAAAGGTAAATTCAATGTATGCTCGATACAGGGCTACCAGCACAGATTTGTTGTGGCTACTAAAGCAGACATAACTAACAGCATACGTAACTAACAACAGGCGTAACGGGGTATGTCTTCATATTTAACAACGCAAAAACAAAATGTGTCTCCAATTCAAACTTCTATTCAAGATAACAAATTGAATCAACCAAAGTACTAAATGCAGGCCATTTTAATCTCGTGACGTCATTCAACCACGCTTCCTTCGACGTGAACTGAAACCTTATATCTTCAATTACAAACGACACGAAATTTTGTCATTGCAAGGGGAGGAAGTTTCTTCACTCAAGGAAGGGTTTTTCCCTATTACATATAAGTTAATACAAACACATAGGAAAGTCTACACAAAATACGACGTTTCAAGGTAGGGGGATCAAAAATAAGATATCAGCTTCGCCTTGTGGACAAAACAAAAAATTGTGTCACGTACAAAGCACGAATTTACAAAAATCATCTTTTGTTTACACAAATCTAGAAATGTCTGTTAATTGCAGCCAAAAGGCGAATCGGACGGTGATTTTGTATCTTGTCTAGAGAAATTGCGAATTGTTTAAAAGACTTAGTCATTTCTAAATTTGTCTAGAGAAAACGAGATTTGCATGCATTTCTTGTATTGTCCGTAACATCGGACAAAGCACGAACATACATAGGAGCGACTAAAGAAAGGAACTCGTTCCTTGATCTGTGCATGCACTTAAAAACCTGCGCACGCTATGAATGAATTACCATATACTTAATACTAGCATTAAGTATATGTGTATTACATACATCCTTAAATACCGGGTTCAATGCCAAAATAGTTCTTGTGAAGTGGTAGTACTCGTTTGCCACACAATCGGTGCGGGTTCGATTCTCGCCTGGTCTAATTTTTTTAGGTTACAGTAGTTTTGTTTGTCTAATCTAATTCTGTTAGGTTAGAGCAGTTTGGTTTATCTAATCTAAACTAGATTATGATCCACGCGCACGCGCACACCTAATGCAATTCTGTTTCTGTTAGGTTACAGTAGTGTTGTTTATCTAATCTAAACTAGATTATGATGCAATTTTTTTTAGGTTTTTTTGTTTATCTAAGTTAAATTAGATAAACAAAACACGTTTCTGCTAAATTCTCCGCATGCGCAGGTCGTGGAAAAGATTAATCTTCCTAGTCGCTCCTATTAAGATAAATCCGGTTTTGTTTCCTAGAAATATCTATTAATTCCAGCCTAAAGCCGAAACGGAGTGATATTTCCTATCTTGACTAGACAAATTGCGAATTATTTAAAGAACTTAGTCATTTCTCAATTTGTCTAGACAAAACTAGATTTGTCTACATAGCTTGTATTCTCCGTAACATATACATTGATATTCGTAATTATAAACGCTATCTACATACCGAGTATGGAAAGATGGAATGGAATGGAAGAAAAAAATAATACAAGATTTCTAAATGTACAAAAATACTCTAAATACACAGGTGACAACACAAACCCAAAAACGTGCATTAAGGCAACGATAGCCAAAAATTGGCAGGTTATAGCATCATGTTTAATAGCGAAGAAAAAAAATGGGTAGGTACATTTCATCACAAAAGCAAGTCTTCCCATTGAATTACTTATAAAATCGCCCTTTGGATTTTCTGCATATTTCTCCACTGTTTATTTTGGAGGAGTGAAATCAAGCAGTCGGCATTCCTATCTGTTTTTACGTAGATTTGGTTAACAAAACATCTCATTGTATTCAAGAAGACACGATGTAGTCATTCATGACCAGTAAAGAACGTAAAATTATGTAGGTTTGAAGACTTAACTTCACTTTTTTTAAGTAGGTCACTCGAGATTCAACGAAAGCTAAATAACCTGAAACACTATGTAGCAACACTGAATTAGTTTTAATTTAAATATGTAACCTGCAGTTTTTAAAAGTCAAGCTACGGTAGTAACTTTTTGTTCTTTTGACAGTGCTACCATACACTCTCTAGCTATCCATAGCTTGGACTAATACAAAATAAGACGGAATAGACTATAGTCGTTATTCATTTTACGTCACTTCTACGTTAGAATAAATTTCGAATTCAGCCTTGTGACTATTTATTTGTAATGAGAAATTACCGTTAAAATAGTTAAGCTAGTAACCTTCGCCGGACCATAAATTAAGCTGTTAATACTCGAGCGTTCTTTGAGTAAAGAACTTGAAAATTACTATTCATTCATATATTTTTTTTTGTATTTGTAGGCCGAGACTAGACACAAACGCAAATGTCAGACAACTCTGTGCGCATAAACCATTAATGGTAACTAGCACTACCCGTTACTAAAATTTCGACCGACTAAAGGAATTCCGCCTTTAGTAAGTGATCTTTAACTTGTTAATCATCCTATTGGCACGAGACCTACAGTTTTACTTCCTATCCGAGGAGTGCTTCGGTTTTCCTCCGTTTTAAAAAAACTACTAGATCCGCGAGGTTTGCACTGGCACCGTTGGCATGAAAGACCATAGATGTTCGAAATTGGGAGCAATTCGTTTCCTTGAAGATCATTTTTAGTTCCTTATAAGTAATGCATAGTTATGTAATTAGGTTATTATTATTTTTAAAGTAAATCCATTATTCATTTTTCTTGCCATGTGATGTATCCACATTTGTGTTTTTGTATTTAAATTTACCTTACTCTTCTTAAAATGTATATCATGCAAAATGTAACTTATTAGATGTCGTTTAGCGACCAATACAGAACAATATAAAACTAATCCTTCCATGGTTGTGCTAGGGTTAATTAACAATAACGCTTGACCGCATTAATAAATGAGATGTTTAGAAATGATACTTTGATTTGGTTAAAGCATTCGGTGTATAAATATCCTTTAGTTATAAATATGTACATGAAATATATAAAATTTTGGATATTATTATTATTTACACATTTTTCCGAAAATAAACATATACAAAATCATCAGCATGAAATAATGTAATTCATATCCATTTTACACACAAAATCCTATTTTAATTGTAAATGCATACAAAAATTGGCGATTTCAATGCCAAAAATAGTAGTCGAGAACGCTAATTATAATTATTTGTTAATCAACTTCTATAGTACGTCTATTAATTGTCGTTTTAAATATATTGTGTTCAATAGAACATTACGTGGAAATAGACTCATTAATTATTGAACGAAATCTTAATTTTAAAAATATGCATTCTTCCGTAGCAAGCCCTACATTTAGGTCCCGAGTTTCAACGTACCAATCAAAGATCCATTTGGATTTGCGCTATGTTCCTCAGTAATTAATTATTAAATCAATGACATTTTTACTAGTGCAAGTATAGAAATTTTCAACAATTCCTCACACCTGTTTCTCTACCCTAATATATTTTTCCTTTTCCTGTTCAATCTTTACTCAAATATCAATTACATACATTCCCACATTTCTTACATGAAACATAAAATAAAATATTCCGAAAACACTACCAAATTACGACGTGTTACAAAGGTATTAAAAAGCCACTAATTATCTTTTCTATCGCGGTAACAATGGCGATTTGACAAACGTTTATTAAAATAAATTTTCGCGGTCCGCTACCTACAAACTATTAGACCCATTTTCAAATCACTCCAAAAGTTTATCGCTTTAATCAACCACATCTGTTTAGTTTATCACCAAAAATTGATTAAGATATGTTTCATTTTCAATGGCAGTACATATTTACAACGAAATATTTAGAGGCGTTGTTGTCAGATTGGTTACAGTCGTCTAATTTGTTTAAATATTACGTTTAAAAATGTAGTTAAGAGCTGGTATTTGTATACAAACGTCGACTATAGGCAATTTGTCTTTTTCAAGTTAATGATCCAAAATTAACTTTGTGTTAATTAGATGTATGTTTAGATATGTTTTTTTTCCAGCTTTATTAAATTTCACCTCCCTCATTATCATCCGTATACAATTGCGTTGTTTCGATAATTGAATGCCATCTTTAGCTCTCTTTGGATTGTGTCAACAGTAAGTGGCGCCTTTTGTGACACTCTTATAGCAGTAGAAACAAAAAGAGAACTATAGCTCTCGCCGACCCAAAGCCTTGCGGTTATTTGTTTTATTACGTCGCATAACTTAAGAATTGCTCTTATCTGTATGATTTTGTAGGCATTGGTGTGTTTGCCTTGCAGTGATGTCAAATCACGTAGTCAGTCCTTAAATATTGATAAACGCAAAGGAGACGTAATTTTAAATTTAAGTTATGGTTTTCGCACGTATGTTTTTTTGAGATGTCCCTAGACTTGGAAACTAAAAACACCATTCGCAATTGCTTTCTCATACACGTACGTGTAAAGTGAAAGCTATGTAACCGCTTTAAATTTTCAAACAGTGCTTTTTACATTTCTCGGCGTTTTGTGGCCTTAACAATACGAAAAACACATCTTTAGAAAAGAGAATCTCGTGTCTGATTGTGTGTCTCTGTGTGTGAATGTGCGCGATACCCTTTGAAACAATAAATCTATCGATGAAAAACAAGTTTTTCAAATTGTGTGTGATTGCGAGTGTGTGTGTGTGTGTGTGTGTGTGTGTGTGTGTGTGTGTGTGTGTGTGGTGTGTGTGGTGTGTGTGTGGTGTGTGTGTGTGTGTCACGTGTGTGTGTGTTGTGTTTGTGAATGTGTGTGTGTGTGTGTGTGTGTGTGTGTGTGTGTGTGTGTGTGTGTGTGTTGTGTGTGTGAGTGAGGAGAGAGAGAGAGCAGAGCAGAGAGAGAGTGGGTGTGTGTATGCATGTGTGTGTGTATGTGTGTGTGTGTGTATGTGTGTGTGTGTGTGTGTGTGTGTGTGTGTGAGTGTGGTGCTTGCGTGTGTGCGTGCGTGAATGCGAGCGTGCGTTGTGCGTGCGTGCGTTGTGTGTGCGTGTCTACGGGCGTGAGTGCATGCGTGCCTGCGTTCGTGCGTTCATGCGTGCGTGCTTGTTGGCGCGTGCATGCGTGCGTGCGTGCGTACGCGTGCACGTGCGCGCGTGTTTTGCGTGTGCGGGATACCTTTTGAACCATTAAAGCTATCGATACGAAATTTGGTACAAAAATTATTTGCCATAAAATATCGCTCAACTTTTTTTTAAAAAAGGTACATAATTAAAACAAACTAATCCTTTGTTGTGTGTGTGTGTGTGTGTGTGTGTGTGTGTGTGTGTGTGTGTGTGTGGCTGGGTTGTTGTGTGTTTGTGTATGCATGTGTGTGTGTGTGTGTGTGTGTGTGTGTGCGTGCGGGTGTGTGGTTGCGAGCGTGTGCGTGCGTGCGTGGGTGCGTGCGTGCGTGTGTGCGAGCATGCGTTGTGTGTGCGTCCTCCGTGCGTACGTGAGCGCGTGCGTGCTTTGCGTGCGTGCCTACGTGCGTGCGTGCATTGGTGAGTGCGTGTGCGCGTGCGCGTGCGGTCGTGCGTGTGCGGGATACCTTTTGAACCATTAAAGCTATCGATACGAAATTTGGTACAAAAATTATCTGCCATAAAATATGGGTCAAATTTTTTTAAAAAAGGTACATAATTAAAAGAAACTAATTCTTTGTGGTGTGTGTGTGTGTGTGTGTGTGTGTGTGTGTGTGTGTGTGTGTGTGGGTGTGAGTGTGAGTGCTTGCATGCGTGCGTGCTTGCGTGCGTGTGTGTGTGTGTGTGGTGTGTGTATGCATATATGTGTATGTGTGTGTGGGTGGGAGCCCGCGTGCGTGCGTGCTTGCGAGCGTGCGTTGTGCGTGCGTGCCTCTTCCCGTGCGTACGTGCATGCGTCCTTGTGCCCTTGCGTGCGTGAGTGTGTGCGCGCGTATGTGAGTGCCTGCATGCGTGGTTGTGCGTGCGTTCCTGCATACCTGCGTGCTTGCATGCGTTCGTACTTGCGTGTCTGCGTTCGTACGTTCTTGCGTGCGTGCGTGTTCGCCTGCGTGCCTGCGTGTGTGCGTGCACCCGTGCGTGCGTGTGTGCGTGTGTGCGTGTGTGCGTTTGTGCGTGTGTGCATTTCTGCACGAATAGGTGTGTGCGTATGTGCGTGTATCTGTGTGTACGTGTGTGCATGTGTGCGTGTGTGCGTTGGTGTGTTTGTGTGTCGGTGTGTGAGTGCGCGTGTGTGCGCGTGCACTCGTGTTTGTGTGTGCGGGATATCTTTTGAACCATGGAAGCTATCGATATGAATAAAATAAAATCTCGCTCAAATTTTTTTTAGAAGTTACATAATTAAAACAAACTAATTCTTTTTTATACAATTTCAAAATAGAAAAATATATAATAACCAATGTCGCGCCGATTTTAGGGTGAAAAACTGTGCATACTTTAGTATATCAACTGATTTTTTCGAAAGTCGAGCATTGGGGGTTTTTAATATTCCTAAGAATAAATCATTTGTCAAAATTAAAAATTGAGTGTGGCGGATCAAAAATGCGGGACTATCGTGTTTATTTAATTTATTAACCGATTTTTTTGAAAGTCGTGTATTGGGGGTTTTTAAAATCGCTAAGTATTATATCATTTGTCAAAATTAACAAATTCAAAATGGCGGATCAAAAATGGTGGATTATCATGTTTAAAATCCGATACGACTAAAATTCAGGTATTGTGGGCTAATGATCAATTTTGCAACTTTGTTAATTTGTAAAACATTATCTAAATAAGAAAATGTATGAACTGCCAGTGGCGCACGGTTTTAGGGTGCGAAATTATTGGGGGTTTTAAGATCGCTAAAAGTAAATCATTTGCCAAAATTAAAAATTCCAAATGGCTGATAAAAAATGGGAAATTATCGTGTTTAAAAACCGATATGACTCAAACTCAGGCATTGTGGGCTTTAAAGTTATTTATTTATATATATGAGAAAACATTGTGGCAGATTATTTGGCAGCGGTTTTTTTCATGTGAATATTAAAAATGGGAATTTTTCCTTTTCAACTTAATTGATCCTGATCCTAAAACAATGAAATTTTTGGTATTTCTTTCGATACTCCAGCAATTCGAAAGTTAAACTACAAATCTAGTTTTTATTAGATCCCATATAATCCAAAACTTAAATGTCTGAAGAATTACATAACTAGGTTGACTGTGTTGTATAAAATTGAATATTTTAACTCAAAAGTACCAACTCAAAAGCAAACGGACGCATAACAAATAACTAAATGCTAAGATCCGTGAATTTTTCGAATGAAATTATATGTTTTTATTGTTTTCTTGAAATATAGACGAATTTTGTCCATTTTCGTATACTTTTACATTTTTTTGTAACTTCTTTGTGTTTAACCAAGGTGCGGGTACATATATATTCGTCTATACAGGGTGGCCCATTAGTGTGTGGACGGCAAATAACTTAAAAAGTATTAGAGTTACAGAAAAACTTTCTCCACAAAAATTCTACAGTTTTTAGAGATGCACAATTGGAAAATATTAGTAAGTATACAGGATCCTGCAAAAACGTGTGACATACCAAACATATAATTTTTTGAATGAAACACCCAATATATGAAATTGCGGTAAGTTGAAAATTAATACATGTTAAAATGTTTTAAGTTTTAATCAGAACAACTTATATGCATGTAAAGAATCGGTGAAACAAGTCTGAAAGAGACAGACTTTAATTGAAATAAACAAGTTAAATCCAAAATGAAACATTGCACTGTAAATTTAAAATAAAGTCATTGCTAAAATAAACTTTTTCTCCAACCACCTAAATAAGGCGCTATATTGTGACAGTATTTCTTACCAAAGTGGCTGATTTCTGGATTCTTCGGGTCTCCATGGCAATTGTACCAAAAGTAGTTTAGTTTGTGTTCTAGTACAAAAAGTAAGTTAACTTTCACTAAATATCAACTTCGTGCGAATGACGTTTGTGGGATTTCATTGCCTCAATAAATACATTTTTTTAATTTTCGCATGTTCATCACAAACGACGTTTTCAGTTATATATAAGTATAGATGTTTAATATAATTTTGCTTTTGATTTTAATTTTAAGCAAGTGTAAGTTTATTTAAATGTTTTGAGTGAAAATCTCCTATAAACACAAATCAACTTTTGCTGTTGCCGATCTCACTAGCTATCTTCACATTATTTCACTATATGTCACATTTTAATTAAATTTATACAGGTAAAATCTAATAAATATTAATTAAAAACTACACGGTAATTTTTTTTTCATTAAAAAGTAAAATAATACTCACTTTGTATAAAATGTGATTATTAATGTCTGATACTGATAACGACATAAATAGAGGGTTTCCAAAAACTACCAATAAATGACTGAATATGACGATAAAAGTGGTTGGAGAAAAAATGTTATGTTTTATTCGTACAAAAAATACATTCTTGTGACTTGGAAGATTGCTGGACTCCTCTTAGCGTCGTCAAGCAACTTTCTCCTAGCCCCGAAAATTGACATTTTTTGTACTAATGAAACAAGCTTAAGTAACTAATTGAACTAATCGAAATTAGGCACTAGTTAGCAAAGTAAAGAAGAAGTTTGGAAAAGGAATAGCAAGAAGTTGAGTGTACTTACAGTTACTGAAGTAAGCGTTCAAAATGTAAATCAATTTGAATAGTAACTCTTGGATGGCCATATTTTGATAAAAGTGATTTAATTGATATGATTTTTATACTGGGTGGGTGACAGGAAAATTGTTTATTAGCCAGCAGAGTTTATAAGGAAAGATTTTTCGATAAACTAAGATATCCAAGAGAGAGTCGTTTAGAAACCTTTTGGGACGTTTTGAACGAACTGGAAATGTGAGTTTCGAAAAACATGAAAGAGTGAAACCTGTGACACATGAAGAAAATGAATTCATAATTATGACGCAGTTGTTGAAAATCCTCACACAAGTAGGCGTCAATAAAGTGCTGATCTCGATATCTATCGTACCTCAATTCAAATAATCAAAAAAAAAATTTTTTTCGCCTCTACCATATACAACTTCACCAGGAGCTTTTGGATGCTGATTATCAAAAAAGAATAAAGCTTTGCCAGTGGATACAAGACCAGCTTGCCGATCAGGTTAATTTTTTACAAAAAGTAATGTGTTCCGACGAAGCAGTATTCCCTAAAAACGGAACTGTAAATAAGCATAATTTCCATTATTACTCCGACCATAACCCACATATTATGATGAGGACAGGCAGCAAGCATAAATGATCTCTCAACGTATGGGTTGGAATTTTAGATGGAGACTTTATTGGTCCCTATTTTTTTGAAAACAATTTAAATGTTGCTCTTTACTATGGGTTTCTAAGTATTCAATATTGCCGAAGACATGTGCAAGGTGTGCTCCCCCTCATTTTGCTAGAAACGTTAAAAAATGGCTGAATCAACAAATTCCTGGGAGGTGGATTTTGAACTTTACAGCATCCGATTTCTTTGTGCTGCTGACATAATATTTTTGCCGATTTTGTCTCGGATAGTGATAAACGTGGCAAATTGCCAATATGTTCAGTATCTTAATATGGTAAATAGTTTATACTTGTGATAGTTCTAATTTGATAGTCGAGTTCTCTACTATATTACGTTGACCGAACAGATATAGTAAATTCGAACTTAGAATGGGGTATAGATCTATTCTGTGCAGGAAATTTAAATTAAAAGTATGTTTACTTCAACTACCACAGAAAAGTTGCTCTATAAGACGGATTTTCTAGAAGATCTAGTAAAATATCAAGTTTTAAACAAATATTAAACTTTGGATTTACTATATCTGTTCGGTAAACAAGGTACAGAACGTTACTTACGGTTCAACCCTTACATTTCTTTTTTCTTTAAAGCGTTTGTTAATAAAATTTTGACTTTTATTCTGAGAACATGCACAGTCCATGTGTTTACTTTTTCAGAACAATTGGTAGGTAGGTACATGTCTTTCATACATGTTAGAAAATTTTGGAAATATTGAAAGCTGGTACCGCCGGTATAAAAAGCTTTAATTAATTACTTTAATCAAATTTAAGTTTCGTGTGTAATATAGAATAAAATTTAGTAAATATAAC